>APFE031051186.1:0-42838 GCA_000404065.3 Pinus taeda | reverse complement strand
GCTAACAACCAGTTCTGGAGGGATCTGGAAGGCTGGTTGTTAGAACAAATTCACTCAAACAGGATCAGCGCGGAAAACTCGTGAACTGCCGCGCTGACATCGCAAACTTATGTGGAAGAGGTCCGGTCAGCGCGAAAATGACAAACGGAGGGAGCGCTGTTCGTGGAAATGGGACCAGCGCGGAGAAGACGTGTGCTTCCGTGCTGGCAGCGCAATGACAACACTAGACTCCGCCCGTCAGCACGGTTATTTTATTAACAGACGCGATGATCCATTTAACTTAGGCAAAGAGGGTTTTTTAGCCATTCTGAGGAGCATGAGTATAGGTGAATGTGGTTTATAGCACAGTAGGGAGACTGACATGATGGCAGTGACATTTTACTGTGTAACATATGGCTAAGAAGGAAAAGGATGAGCCTCGAGCAGTTAAATGCATTTATCAGTTATGGGATTTCATCCATACGACACGCCACCTGCCCGAGAAGAACAACAGAGCACCAGAGAACATCAAATTCATTCATTAAAGCAAGCAGATTGCACCAAAAACTCTATCAGACAGTTAAGGCAGTTGGTGGTCAGTTATGACCCCTCCACGCCTAAGAACAACAGAATATCTCTGTAATAAAACTCTATATATACCGAGAAAACAGATGTAATTGAGGTTGATGGTTGTTGTTTTGATGTAAGGTTCAACTTCTGGAGACTATAACTACTTTGATACTTGCAGCGTCTCGTCTTCATTTTCAGCTAATACAAGCTTCTTTTGTTGTTATTTGCTCACTTTCCACTTCTATTTTGTTCTAGGTTGTACCTGTTATGCAGTTTTCATGAACTCTTGATATTTAGCATTAGAGGAGTTGTCATCCTACCTCTGTGTTAAATTCTTGTATGTATCAGTGAATGTGTTATTCAGGTTTTTGTTTACCTAGTGGAAAAGAGTTATCATCCTGTTTGTGCATTAGGAAATAGATTTGTAGACCTCTTTACTGGTTGCAGCCGACCATCACATGGTCTTATGCATCTGCTGGTGTGGTCAGTATTCTCCATATTCATCCAATCCCTTAGCTGTGAGTAATTGGTGGTCTAAAGCCTTGTAGTCTGGGGGTGTTCACGCATGTTTGGAGTCAAGCAAAGTAGGAGTGGTTATCTGGCTTGAACAAGCATCATTCCTTCCATTGATCCATTTCAAACATTATGTTGAGTTTGTAATGTTCCCGAGTATCTTCGAGATACAACCTAGGAGAGTTTCTTGGGGTGATAACATTGATTGGTACCGTTACCGGGGAGAGGAGATTGAAGCTCAGCTTCCCTGGGAGAACGACAAAGTTCCAGATTTTAATGATAGACAAAGTCTGGGCACATTTCTGGTTGTAATCATCTATCTAGCGACGCTACTAGAGGACCAACCTGGTGGCGACTCCACGTTTTAGTTCTGGCTTAGTTTGTGAGGCATATCCAAAGAAATCCTCAAAAATCACCAGCTAACCCAGTGCCTGACCCTGAGAATATTGTCAAATCAAAGAAAACATTACAGAAAGGAGCATCAGGATCAGGTAAGCCTAAGAAATCTTATGTATCTCTACAAGAGAAGGTTATAGTTGAGAATACACCTTTTGAATATCTAGAGCCTAGTATTGCTAGTGAAGAATCACCTTCAGAGATTCATAAAGCTCCTCGTTCATTCAGTTCCCCTTTGGATCTTAGTCCAAAGGAAGTCCCCCATACAATCCATCATATTCCCTTGTCTCTGTCATCCATTTCATTGTTCCCCACTATTCAATCTGCCAGTATCCTTCCACCTACCCCAGTCATGGCAGGTCAGCAAGCACCCACTAAGATGGAAAGAATCATAGCTGATAGGTATGGACCCTTAGTCTTGCTTGTTCCTTTAAATGTCATGCCTGTAGGAGAATACCAGAAGTACATGCCTAATTTCACTGGTACAGAGGGGGTAACAGCTGAAGAACATCTTGAATATTTTTATAGTTATGATGATAACTTGGATATTAGTGAAAATGATGTGTGGATGAGAGTTTTTGTCCAGAGCCTTGATGGAGAGGCTAGAAAGTGGTTCAGAGAACTGGCCCCTAAATCTATAGCAGATATTGAAGCATTAGATGATGTATTTTTGAAGCACTGGGGAGATAAAAAAGACTTGTTATATTACCATACTGAGTTTGGTAACCTAAAGAGAGAGAATGGGGAATCATTGCCTAATTTTAATAAAAGATTCAATCGTATGTATAGTAGAATACCATATGAAGTGAAGCCTACCCCTACTTTTGCTATGCTTACTTATGCCAATGCCTTTGATTCTCGTTTCTGTTTGTTACTTAGGGAAAGAAGATGTTCTTCTTTGGTTGATATGCAAGATGCAACCCTAGAAGTAGAATCAAACATCATGGCTACAGAAAGGCTCAAAGGTAATGCTGATAGGAGAAGACAGAGGGGTGAGTCCTCATCATCCTCAGATCTTAATATTGATAAAATGATCAGGATGATAGAGTCATTAGCCTATGAAGTTTCTAAATTAAAGGCCGAGCAACATTCTGAGGAAGCAGGAGCTCCTAGTGCTTTTTCTCTTCCAAATCCAAATCCATATAGAGGAGCAAAGGAGTAGTTGCAAATTTTGTAGAGAAACAAAGATGCACACGAAGACCAAAGGGTGAAGACCCTTTTTCAGAGTATAGTCATAGAAGAAGAGTAGTTTGAAGAAGAGGATGAGGTCCATGGTATGGAAGATAAGGGCAGTGCCCCTTTCTTAACCCGAGCTGCCTATGAGAAGTCATTATCCAGAGGCACTGCTCGTGAGTTTGTTGTCCCTACAGAACAACAAGATTATCAGCAGAAGCAACCAGCAGCAGATCCCACCATCCTTGAAGAGTCTGAGCTAAAGCCGGCCCATCTTCCAATGACTATGCAAATCTGCAAATTGATTGACCTGTTGTTATCCCTAGCCCAGTGATAAAAAAGGGTGAAGTCAGTTGCCCATCATCTTATGCTTCTCTTTTTTCTCAAGAGACAATCCCTCATAATTTCTCCCTAGGCACTGAGGCCAGCCATAACTCAATGCCCAAGGCTAATACTGATAATCTCAGTGTTGATATTGCGAAGCCTGCCTAGGTGGCCTCCACACCACTTGAAGGGGCAGTTTGTTAGATCACAGAGGAAGAAGGTGCACAGTTTTGGGACACCTCCTTGGATGTGGATTGTTCTATGAAAGATGCAGGAGCAGATGAAGTCTTTGTGTCCACCGCACAAGAATACATTGGTTCACCATTTATATTAATTGTGCGGGCCACAGATGACACAGACTAGTACACAGTAACCACTGTTATTCAGCAGGTGTACAAAAGATCCCATGAAGAACATCCAAGGACGAGAGCATATAAAGAGGGGGTGAAATATAAACCATCTCTACCTGATAAGGTCAAATACCCTAAACTTTTTGAGGTAGATGATCAAATAAATCCAATTTTGCAAATCTTTGATGAACCGACTGATAGGCATGTTGACCAGGAGAAGGGGAAACAATTTTGGTGGCCTAGTAAATTGGTAGTTTATGAAGATTTAGGTTTTCAAGCCTTAATGTGTAAATGTGTTCTTTTAGTGTAGACTTAATTAGACTCCATGCCAATGGAATAATAGGCAATGTTTTTAGTCTTGTACTGATGTATAAGGCAGTGGTCTATGGTTCTTGAGACCTCACAGGGAGGATCTCATCCCCAGAAGGAGCCAGTGTTAGCTCTGCTATACAACGATGATTTTCTAAGGTCAGAGACAGGCTTGGTTTGCTTGGTTGTGCGCAGAAGGACTCCACATTGGACATTATCTCCTTTCTCCCCCTATCCTGCTTATTCTCTTTCAACTCCATTTCCTCTATTTTTCCTCTACACCCTGCAAAATGGCCCTTTCCAACCTTAAGCCCCAGGCGCTTAACCCATGAACCTGCGCCCATACGACCCTCCGCCATAATCGCAACCGTTGATAGCCACACCCTGATCCAACGGTTCCCCACCGCAAATAACCTGCCCATCTATTTCCCACCGTTCTATCACCTCCGCCACGATCAGATGACAATCGCTCCTCCCGCGCCTTTGAATCGCCCACGCGTTAACTCGCGATCAAAGTGGTTTTCGTCACGTCCCATCTGCCACACATCGCGTGATGATTGTGATTGCGAGCCCTCTTACGATTACCACTCACCCTCCAAAAGCGGTGTGATCAATATCACTTACCGCCAAAACCGTCCTCCCCGCTCGTTAACCCCCTGTGCATGTCCTCCGCCCAATGACTGTTGGATCCGTCCGCCCGAGATCCAACAACTCATAATTGTCTACTCCCGTTTCCTTCCGATACCTCCCGCTGAGCCATATCCACCATCCACATGCGTGATCCAATGGCTGATATCCATTCCCCGTCCTGCTCATACATCCGCCATGAAGTCCACGTTCCTTAACTACTCTGTGCATCCAAAGGATGAGCATAACCGGTTCCCGGTACCGTTTGTAGCAGATCCTCAACCACAACATTCAAGGGATAGTATGGCCAAGAAGGAAAAGGACGAGCCTCAAGCAGTTAAATGCATTTATCAGTTATGGGATTTCATCCATATGACACTCCACCTGCTCGAGAAGGACAACAAAGCGCCAGAGAACATCAAATTCATTCATTAAAGCAAGCAGATTGCACCAAAAACTCTATCAGATAGTTAAGGAGGTTGGTGGTCAATTATGACCCTTCCACACCTAAGAATAGCAGAATATCTCTGTAATGAAACTCTATATATACCGAGAAAACAGATGTAATCAAGGTTGATGGTTGTTTTTTTGATGTAAGGTTAAACTTCTGGAGACTATAACTGCTTTGATACTTGCAACGTCTCGTCTTCATTTTCAGCTAATACAAGCTTCTTTTGCTGTTAATTGCTCACTTTCCACTTCTATTTTGTTCTAGGTTGTACATGTTATGCAGTTGTCATGAACTCTTGATATTTAGCATTAGAGGAGCTGTCATCCTACCTCTATGTTAAAGTCTTGTATGTATCAGTGAATGTGTTATTCAAGTTTCTGTTTACCTAGTGGCAGAGAGCTGTCATCCTGTCTGTGCATTAGGAAATAGATTTGTAGACCTCTTTACTGGTTGCAGCCGGCCATCACATGGTCTTGTGCATCTGCTGGTGTGGTCAGTATTCTCCATATTCATCCAATCCCTAAACTGTGAGTAATTGGTGGTCTAAAGCCTTGTAGTCTGGGGGTGTTCACGCATGTTTGGAGTCAAGCAAAGTAGGAGTGGTTATCTGGCTTGAACAAGCATCATTCCTTCCATTCATCCATTTCCAACGTTATGTTGAGTTTGTAATGTTCCTGAGCATCTCCAAGATACAACCTAGGAGAGTTTCTTGGGGTGATAACATTGACAACAAAGAAGACAATGAAAATCTTAATCAAGATTCTTCAGTTTCACAATTACAGTTATCAAATTTCATTGGAACACTTGATCAAATGACACAAGAAAGTTATATACCACTATGTTTTGAATCATTTCAATTTTTAAAGGAAATGTGGTATAAAATCTCTAAAGAAAAGGATGAACAACTTGTAGAAATCTGTGAAGTTCCATTCAAACCTATGAGCAATAAGTTGCAGCAATCCTTCTAAGTCTTCTATGATCCAATAGCTGATGTGTTGGATAATGATTGCAATCATAAATTTTCTTCATTAACTAACTATGAGATTCAAGATCAAGATGATAAAGGTTTGATCAGTCAAACATTTCAATCAGTAGAAATATCATCACAAATTTTATCTGAAAATCTGTAGGGTGATAAATATGAAAATGACATTTCAGTTTCATGGCATGGAGACCATCCGGAACATATGTACAATTTCTTAAATCAGTTGAAAAATATTGTATATATTTTGGAAGATCCTTTTGAAAAATTCCTAGAGTCAACAATGAAAATCAAATATTTCCTTATCTTTTCATTTGTTGACAAATTTCTATTGGGTTTTAGAATCTTAGTTTTGATCACAAACTAGATGATGCAGCAAAATCCACCAATGTATATCATGCTTGAATGGTTGCATTGGCTGTTTCATTTTACCTAACTAGCAGTTGGACAACTGATTAGAGTAAGTAGGTAGGATTTCAGTTTGATTAAATTCAGTTTTCAGCAGCAATTTTATTTCAGTTTTTAGTTTTTAGCAAGTGTTGAAATAATTCATTAAGATTTAAGACCGAAAAAAGGGCCCTTAGGTCTTGATGATCTAGTAGTTTGGTTTGAGGGTTGCAATACCTTTTTTCAGTTTTAGATCAGATTTCAGTGCAACATGTGTCAAATTTCAATTTGTAGAAAAGGTTAAGATTTCAGTTCAAGATTTCATCACAAAGAGTATATAACAAAGCATGTACAAGCTTGGGATCGACCAAATGGATCAGGCCACTAGTCGATGGTGTTCTTGACATATCACAAGGAGATGCCATCCCCAAGTGGAGCCATTGTTAGGTTCCTATAATAATAGGGTTCATAATTTTGAATTGACCATGTATATCTTGTAATATTGTACATACCTTTGCTTTCTGCAAATGTTTTACCATATTTAAAAAATGAAAAGATGGTATGTCCTAAAAGAAAAAACAAAGGACAAAAAGAAACAAAGATAAAAAAAAAATTATTAAATATGAACCCCACCAAAAAGAGATAAAAAAGATCATGAAAGTGTGCACATTCAAATGCCACTACTCTTAGTTTACTTTTTGCAAATAATAGGCAATGTTTTTAGTCTTGTACTGATGTATAAGGCAGTGGTCTATGGTTCTTGAGACCTCACAGGGAGGATCTCATCCCTAGAAGGAGCCAGTGTTAGCTCTGCTATACAACGATGATTTTCTAAGGTCAGAGACAGGCTTGGTTTGCTTGGTTGTGCGTAGAAGGACTCCACATTAGACATTATCTCCTTTCTCCCCCTATTCTGCTTATTCTCTTTCAACTCCATTTCCTCTGTTTTTCCTCTACACCCTGCAAAATGGCCCTTTCCAACCTTAAGCCCCAGGTGCTTAACCCATGAACCTGCGCCCATACGACCCTCCGCCATAATCGCAACCGTTGATAGCCACACCCCGATCCAACGGTTCCCCACCGCAAATAACTTTCCCATCTGTTTCCCACCGTTCTATCACCTCCGCCACGATCAGACGACAATCGCTCCTCTCGCGCCTTTGAATCGCCCACGTGTTAACTCGCGATCAAAGTGGTTTTCGTCACGTCCCATCTGCCACACGTCGCGTGATGATTGTGATTGCGAGCCCTCTTACTATTACCACTCACCCTCCAAAAGTGGTGTGATCAATATCACTTACTGCCAAAACCGTCCTCCTCGCTCGTTAACCCCCTGTGCATGTCCTCCGCCCAATGACTGTTGGATCCGTCCGCCTGAGATCCAACAGCTCACAATTGTCTACTCCCGTTTCCTTCCGATACCTCCCGCTGAGCCATATCCACCATCCACATGCATGATCCAATGGCTGATATCCATTCCCCGTCCTGCTCATACATCCGCCATGAAGTCCACGTTCCTTAACTACTCTGTGCATCCAAGGGATGAGCATAACCAGTTCCCGGTACCGTTTGTAGCAGATCCTCAACCACAACATTCAAGGGATAGTATGGCCAAGAAGGAAAAGGATGAGCCTCGAGCAGTTAAATGCATTTATCAGTTATGGGATTTCATCCATACGACACTCCACCTGCTCGAGAAGGACAACAAAGCGCCAGAGAACATCAAATTCATTCATTAAAGCAAGCAGATTGCACCAAAAACTCTATCAGATAGTTAAGGAGGTTGGTGGTCAATTATGACCCTTCCACACCTAAGAATAGCAGAATATCTCTGTAATGAAACTCTATATATACCGAGAAAACAGATGTAATCAAGGTTGATGGTTGTTTTTTTGATGTAAGGTTAAACTTCTGGAGACTATAACTGCTTTGATACTTGCAACGTCTCGTCTTCATTTTCAGCTAATACAAGCTTCTTTTGCTGTTAATTGCTCACTTTCCACTTCTATTTTGTTCTAGGTTGTACATGTTATGCAGTTGTCATGAACTCTTGATATTTAGCATTAGAGGAGCTGTCATCCTACCTCTATGTTAAAGTCTTGTATGTATCAGTGAATGTGTTATTCAAGTTTCTGTTTACCTAGTGGCAGAGAGCTGTCATCCTGTCTGTGCATTAGGAAATAGATTTGTAGATCTCTTTACTGGTTGCAGCCGGCCATCACATGGTCTTGTGCATCTGCTGGTGTGGTCAGTATTCTCCATATTCATCCAATCCCTAAACTGTGAGTAATTGGTGGTCTAAAGCCTTGTAGTCTGGGGGTGTTCACGCATGTTTGGAGTCAAGAAAAGTAGGAGTGGTTATCTGGCTTGAACAAGCATCATTCCTTCCATTCATCCATTTCCAACATTATGTTGAGTTTGTAATGTTCCTGAGCATCTCCAAGATACAACCTAGGAGAGTTTCTTGGGGTGATAACATTGACAACAAAGAAGACAATGAAAATCTTAATCAAGATTCTTCAGTTTCACAATTACAGTTATCAAATTTCATTGGAACACTTGATCAAATGACACAAGAAAGTTATATACCACTATGTTTTGAATCATTTCAATTTTTAAAGGAAATGTGGTATAAAATCTCTAAAGAAAAGGATGAACAACTTGTAGAAATCTGTGAAGTTCCATTCAAACCTATGAGCAATAAGTTGCAGCAATCCTTCTAAGTCTTCTATGATCCAATAGCTGATGTGTTGGATAATGATTGCAATCATAAATTTTCTTCATTAACTAACTATGAGATTCAAGATCAAGATGATAAAGGTTTGATCAGTCAAACATTTCAATCAGTAGAAATATCATCACAAATTTTATCTGAAAATCTGTAGGGTGATAAATATGAAAATGACATTTCAGTTTCATGGCATGGAGACCATCCAGAACATATGTACAATTTCTTAAATCAGTTGAAAAATATTGTATATATTTTGGAAGATCCTTTTGAAAAATTCCTAGAGTCAACAACGAAAATCAAATATTTCCTTATCTTTTCATTTGTTGACAAATTTCTATTGGGTTTTAGAATCTTAGTTTTGATCACAAACTAGATAATGCAGCAAAATCCACCAATGTATATCATGCTTGAATGGTTGCATTGGTTGTTTCATTTTACCTAACTAGCAGTTGGACAACTGATTAGAGTAAGTAGGTAGGATTTCAGTTTGATTAAATTCAGTTTTCAACAGCAATTTTATTTCAGTTTTTAGTTTTTAGCAAGTGTTGAAATAATTCATTAAGATTTAAGACCGAAAAAAAGGCCCTAAGGTCTTGATGATCTAGTAGTTTGGTTTGAGGGTTGCAGTACCTTTTTTCAGTTTTAGATCAGATTTCAGTGCAACATGTGTCAAATTTCAATTTGTAGAAAAGGTTAATATTTCAGTTCAAGATTTCATCACAAAGATTATATAACAAAGCATGTACAAGCTTGGGATCGACCAAATGGATCAGGCCACTAGTCGATGGTGTTCTTGACATATCACAAGGAGATGCCATCCCCAAGTGGAGCCATTGTTAGGTTCCTATAATAATAGGGTTCATAATTTTGAATTGACCATGTATATCTTGTAATATTGTACATACCTTTGCTTTCTACAAATGTTTTACCATATTTAAAAAATGAAAAGATGGTATGTCCTAAAAGAAAAAACAAAGGACAAAAAGAAACAAAGATAATTTTTTTTTATTAAATATGAACCCCACCAAAAAGAGATAAAAAAGATCATGAAAGTGTGCACATTCAAATGCCACTACTCTTAGTTTACTTTTTGCAAATAATATTGTGTGCAGCTTGTCAAAATGCCACAATCCATGATGATCAAACAATTTAATCTTGATTCATTCATGCTTTAAATTTCATGCCGATAAATAGTGAATAAAGATCTGACTAAACCATCTAATCTTAACAGATCATTAGTTAGGTAGAGAATAAATGTGATCATCAGTTTAATCTGGGCCATTGGACGTTATAAGATTAGAATTAGATAATTTGCTTATCAAAGAAAAATAAAAGGGTCAGCAAACTCAAATGCACCCAATAAATGAAGAAAAAATGTTAAGGTAAATGATGGGTAGGAAGAAGCAGTTTTCACAAAGCATGGAGAGCATCAATTGGCTCATTTCATATCACTTACTTCCTTCCAAACTCATTTTCCCTTGAAAAATCACCCCTTCCCCTTCATTTTACTATTCCCCCCCTTATTAGTTTCCATTTTCCCTTAAAACCCACTAAAACCCCTTATCCTAAGTTTGAATAATGTATCAGGCCACTTTCAAAAAACCCTCCTTGATACCCTTTTAAACTTAACCCTTACATTATTCATACAATAATCATGCTTTATATATTTAACCCCCCCCCACTTTATAAATCCCGACCGTCACTAAACCTTTGAAATATATTTAAACCACCGCATTATTTATCCCTGGGCCCTACCAACCACACCCTGACTCAGCCCTTGCAACTCTGCCGCTCGATAACCCTCCAATCTCCCACCTCCAGATCTGATGGCCCATATCCATATCGTGCACTCCCATCATTTGATAGTTAAAAAAAGCACGTGAGATTCGTGGGTTTACCTGAGCATCCCTTTGCTACGTGGCAGCCCCATGTTATATTGTGTGCTCTCAAAAAAATACTGCTCTCCACTCCAAAGCAGTGCGATATGCCACAAAACCACCTCTCGTTCCACGACAGCCCTCTCAGAAGACCGACCTCCAACTGTCTCCTCCTGCCCGAAAGCCTCCTCCAACTGCTTCACTCTGTATACTTGGAAGGCCAATCATCCATTGTTGTGTGGTAAACCATCTAACCACATCTGCACAATGTGAAAAATCACAGAGTTTTTACAATATGAAATTTTTCCATTCCCTTACCTCTGTTTAAAATGAATAAATGAAAAGCCTTTTCGAAACAGAATTGATCCATCCACAGTCCGGACTCCATCCACAGTTATCTCAGTTCAATAAAGCCATTGATTGCCTTCCTTGCAGACCTATGATTTATTAATGATTGTTTTATTTTGCAAGTGATTAGGAGAACGAGAGCTTGGACAAACAATTTTGATACTAGTTCCAAAACCTGTTTACTCCAAGATTCGCAAGGAAATGTATTCAAAGGATTTATTCAGAAGGAAAAGACAATTATCACAAAGCAAGAATAAATCATTTACACAAAGGCAGTAATGGTTAAAACAGAGATAAATCCCATAAAGTAAAAAAGAAAAATATATATGTAGAATCCATCTTTTTATCCCTTACTTCACAAAACCATATTAATATAAAGTTTTGGACTTTATATTAATCTCCCCGCAAGCCTATACTACCTCTTCCCCCCGCAAAGTCAACTAATGGCCGAATTAAACCCCCTTCATTTTTATTTGCCTCGAGATTTGTAAAAAACAAATGAATAGTTAAAATTCCATATCGCCCCCTCAGCTCATCCAACACTTAACACTAAAAAAGCACTTGAGATTAGTGGTTTTCCTAGCCCATCTTTTTATTACGTGGCAGCCCCATGTTATATCACGTCCTTTGAAAAAATACCACCTACCACTCACAAGCGGTGCAATAAACCATTAATAAACCATTAACTATTTTGGTTTTAAATCTTATAAATGTTATGGGAATATAGGGTGGATTAAGTTCAAGTGAAATACAGAGATATGAGAATGCGGTAATATTTCAGAGCTATGGGTGAAACCATGCTTGAGGTAGAGCTTTTTATTACGTGGCAGCCCCATGTTATATCACGTCCTTTGAAAAAATACCACCTACCACTCACAAGAGGTGCAATAAACCATTAATAAACCATTAACTATTTTGGTTTTAAATCTTATAAATGTTATGGGAATATAGGGTGGATTAAGTTCAAGTGAAATACAGAGATATGAGAATGCGGTAATATTTCAGAGCTATGGGTGAAACCATGCTTGAGGTAGAGCAAAGATAGCATTCATGTAAATGCATTTAAAAGATTAAGGTGAAATCAATTTACAGACATAGTGAAATCAAATTACAGACATGGTGAAATAAATTTACAGGCATGGTGAAATCAATTTACAGGGGTAAAATCATGTTGCAAGTGAAAGTAAAAGAGTAAAGTAAAATTATTCTTACAAATCAACACATGGTTGCAAAACCAGTGAAACCATGCTTGAGGTAGAGCAAAGATAGCATTCATGTAAATGCATTTAAAAGATTAAGGTGAAATCAATTTACAGACATGGTGAAATCAAATTACAGACATGGTGAAATAAATTTACAGGCATGGTGAAATCAATTTACAGGGGTAAAATCATGTTGCAAGTGAAAGTAAAAGAGTAAAGTGAAAATATTCTTACAAATCAAAACATGGTTGCAAAACCATCTAGGTATTCTACAAAGGCAAAATGATTTTACATATAGATAAAATGAATTTATAGAGGAAGGAATAAAAGGAACAAAACTACACATGGTTTTGTGAATTCATGGAAAGAGAAAACAAAACCATAGATTGGAAACAACGCATGGTTTTGTAGAAATTTAATCATAAATTTCATTTAAAATATTATTCAAATATATATATTATTATATGTTTTCCAAAATATTTTGTCACTAATGGATGATAAAACAGTAGGGCAGTCACAGAATCAACAATCAGTGAGGGAAGTCTCAGACTATAAAGTCAGAGGATCACCAAGAGGTTGAGTGAATTAATAAGAAAAGGAGAGATACATCTACATCTACTAGTTCATCTGCCAGCATAACCACAAATTTAGGTCCACATCCTACCTGCTCCCACTTCCACAACAACAACATTTTGCACAACACATTCGACCAAAACTATTAATTTGCAACACTTAGAGCTTTTTAGTTCATCCATAGTCTAAAAATGTCATGTCTCTTAGAGACCACATTTATTGTAAACAATTTGTAAATTTTGTATAAATACTTTTGCTTTTGAAGTATTAGAGGTGGATTTTTGAACATTTCTATAGGTGAACTCATCTACAACCTAAGGGTTTATTGTACTTTTCAGTTGACAGACATGGCAAATAATAGAATCATTTCTTTACAAGATTCATGTGTTGAGCCACTTCAATGAAGTATATTTCAATTGTTCATGTTCTTCTCTAACGTATTCCATAAACTTGAATGGTACAACAGGAATGTTATTGCAGAAATTGTTTAAGTACACTCTGCTCTTACTGTTATACATTTCTATGTTTTCTTCTGATATCCGGATATGAGAATCCTTAATTTCTCTCCCATCCCAGTTGACCTCTTTCACTTCCTTCATTATTCGGTTCAAGGAGTCCTTGATTGCTCCTTGATCCCAATTGAAAATCATTTCACCATTCCAGCCTTGAGATTTGATATTGCTCAGCTACCTTGCCCTGTAACACTACTTTTATAGTTTGTTTTTGTTTTGTTTTCTTGATATATTGACTCCATAGCCCAATGGAAAATAGGAAGTCAACTATCCATATAAATCAATAATTCCACCAACAATTCAAATCAAAACCAAATCAAGCTTACATAACTAGCCTAAAATCAATAAAAACAATAAAGTTAAATCATTAAGAGAGAGCCCTCTCTGAGCATTAGAAAGGTTAGATCCTAATCTCCAAAGTAGGTTTGTGATTGCCTTGGTGATTTATTTCTTTAGCCTTGAGAAAATTACGGAGTGATATCAAAGTCTAGTCCTCACTATCTAAAAGGTTCTTCCACATGCATTGGAATCAGGGGGAGAGGAGAAAGATTTTGTCTCTCAATAAACACTTGGCATTTATGGCACGACTAGACCTGAGAATGAACATTTCCAAACAGCGTAGGCTAGTAGAATCCTGCCTTGAGGATTTTGTGTGCCATGGTCTTCGAGTTGTAATGCCCTCCACAGACTCCTCCATGAAATTCCTCAATCACTTTGTGGGTTTCGTCCTCTGCCAAACATAGCATCAAAACTCCCATCGGGTCCTTCCAGTAGAGTTGACCATTGATATGATATATTTTTGCGCTTGTAATCTCAGAGTTCGGTATTTGGATTTATCCAGCCTAGTGGGCACCTCAAAAATAAGAGATAATGAATGATATTCTTATACCAGGGTGATCCCTCATATTTAGCATAGATCTTCTACTATGATGTTTTAATCCCATTTTGCTAAGCCTCTGTTCTGCCTTCCTGTGTTATCAGGTTTATCCCTAAATCTTGGAAATTAGAATCAGATAAAACCTTGGCCAAACCCTGGTCTTTTATGAGCTTAGTAGGTTTTATGTCTAGCTCATATTCTTGTATCTTTGTTATCCACCTACCCCTCTTTCCTTCTTTGTCTCCTTGCACCGGGATGTCCTTGATTGTTGTCGTTGGGACAAATGCTGTGATTTCCGTTTGTAGCACATACATACGAAATTCCTTCAAAGCCTTGACTAGTGCATAGGCTTGTTTCTCCAAGATGTTATATTTCAGCTTTGCATCCCTCAAAAATTGGCTAAAGAAGGCAATGGGTTATTCATAACCATCTTTACTCCTTTGTAGAAGAATTGTCGCAATAATATGTGGAGAAGAAAAAGAGAAGATATATAAAGGTTCTGAATAGTCGGGGTTGACTAGTACAGGGCTTCAACGAAAGATTATTTAATTTTAATGAAAGAATCTAGGGGGCAGGGCTCCACTTGACTTCATTTTCCTTCCTAAGCATGTCCATAATACCCTTGACTATTTCTGCATAGTTGGGTATGAACCTCCTCAAGAAATTTATTCTCCCCATAAAGGCTTGGACCTCTTTCTTATTTCTGGGTAGGGGAATATGATTGATGGCTTTGAATTGTTCAGGATCTATCTTTACTCCTTCCTGCGCTACTATGTGTCCTAGTAGCTTCCCCTCACTCAGGGTGAACTGAGATTTCTTAGGATTCAAAAAAATACCATATCTCTTACATTTCTTAAAGGTGAGCTTCAAGTGGAGGATGTGCTCTTCATTAGTCTTAGAAAAGACTATAATATCAACTAAATAAGCCATCACGAACTTGTCTTTCTCCCCTACAAAAGTTATGTCCATAACTCTCTGAAATGTGACCCCTGCATTAATAAGACCCAAAGGCATGCGAGCGTACATGAATGTTCCCCACGGGGTGTTGAAAGCAGTCTTCTTCTAATCATTAGGGTAGACTACTACTTGGTTGTAATCAGAGAGCCCATTCATCATGGACATTCTGACTGATCCAACTGCCTTCTACAATATATAATCCATCTTAGGCGGTGGATAGTTTTCTTTCAACGATGCCCTATTCAGATTATGAAAATCTACACATAGCCTTATTTCTCTGTTTTTTTTCTAGATAGGGACTAAGTTGGCCACCCACTCAGAGTACCTTAAAGACACTATGATCTTTGGATGTAGCAACTTCCTCACTTCTTTTTCAATGGAGGGGAGTAAGAGTGGATTTATCTGCCTGAGTTTCTGCTTGCATGGTTTTATTCCACTCTTTAAAGGAATATTATGCTAAATTATGTTAGTATCAAATGCTTTCAAATCCTCATAAGACCAATTAAAAACATCCTTATAGATTTTGAATAGATTTAAATACCTTTGTTTGTATTGCAAGGGGATTCCCTTTGATAACTTGATCATCTAGGGTTCCTCTTCTAAGCCAATATTGCACTCTTCTACTTGATTGTGTATCTTCAAAGCCATTGGTTTGGAGGCTACATCATCCTTATTAAAAAGTCTTTCCAGCAGGACTAGTCTACAAGGAATGGTGTTCCCTTTTAGCTGCAAAATTTTGCACCCAACCACTTTGTCTTCCCACGAAGTGGTTTCTTGATCTGCTTCTTCTTCTTCTTCTTGATCAATGGTGGAGTTAGTGAACTCCCCAACAACTTCTATGAATCATTTCACCTGCTCGTCGTCCTCAAATACTTGATAGTGCTTGAGATTATTGGGTATACTATATCTGACTTCTACCTAATACTTGAGGAGTGGATTTTGAGGGGGCCTAAAACTGCTTGCCACTACAGAAAGGGAGTCAACCATTCTGTTTCATTCTTTGGGTAGAAATTGGATATTAAAAGCTAGGAAGAAGTTATCAATTAAATCCCACACTTCATTATGGTAAGTCCTTAGTCTGGGGTCTTTGGCCTGGCATTGATTTCTGATTTGCTTTACAACCAACTCAGAGTCTCCATAGACCGTTAGGCATTCAATATTCATATTTTTTGCCTTTTAGCAATGCTTCATACTCTGCCACGTTGTTGGTTGCCTCAAACTACATCTTGAATGAGAGGGGTATCATTCTACCCTCAAGAGATACCAACAATACTCCTGCTCCGTTTCCCTCTTTGGAATTTGCTCCGTTAAAGTATAACTTCCATACTTTATTTTCATCTGTGTACTGGTGTTGCAACTGCCTTTTTAGGTGTACAGATGTTTCCTCTAAGATGGTTTCATCTTCTTCTAGGAATAGGCAGGAGAGGTCACTTTCTTTCCAATGCACTAGGGATTTTTTAGAGCTTGTAGCTGGGGTCATAGTTTTTACAAACCTTGACTCTCTGTACAACCTCCTTTGCTCACCTCCAAAAGTGGGAATGGTGGCATAAGTCATATCTAATTTGATAGATCCCCCCACCATGGAATCCTAAGATCTAGATAGAAGCATGTCGAATCGAGGGGGAATAACAGCCACTACTATGTCCATTGCCACACTCTTCACATGGATATGGGCTAGGTATACCACCAGATCTTTTATCATTCCTAAACATTTGACCATATTAGATTCAAAGGAGTATAGGTCCTTGTAGGGCCTAGTGATCTGCAAGCCAAGTTGTTCCATTACTGCTAATGGCATGAGATTGTGTGAGGCTTTGGAGTCCAACATGTAATTATGCAATAAAAGGTCATGGATTACTAGGGTCACATAGAAAGGTGTAGTAGAAGGATCAATTTCTTCCATGTGTGGCCCAAAACAACCATTGGCCTCTCCTCTTGGAGGTTTAAACTATCATGGGTTGGTGCTAAGGTGGATGGATGCATGAATTGAGAGACTTGAGCTTTATAAGTAGGCTACTTTAGAAGCTCAATCAGAGGAACATGAATCTTTACCTTTTCAAGCTCCTTCTGAAGATTGAATGTAGGTTGGACATTTTCTATACTCCTGTCTCTGTTTCTCCTTCCTTACCACTAGCAGTTTTTTGCAGAACCAATGCCTCCTTTTCTGTGTGTCCCTCGAGACTATTTCTTTCCTTATTTGAGAAGACTTTTATCTTGGAAGGGCCAAGATTCAATTTACCTTTCCCTTTATCTGGTACTAGGGGAATAACTTGGGGAGCAGTTCCCTCTTGTTGTTATGGTTCCCTTGACCTCTTCTTTGAATATCTTAGATCATACTTTCAGTACGGCCGCACTTTCATGAAATCTGCAAACTATTTACAATAATAATCGATATCCTCCTCATTTTCTGCTTCTCCATCATGACTGGTTTCCTAGTGAGCCATATTTTCATGTTCTTCAGATAAAGCGGAATAGAAGTTTCCCTGCATCCCATGTGTATCAGGCGATTTTTCATCAAGATCATCTTCTAAATATAGAGGATGAGAGATCTGATTGAGTTGTTCCTTTCTTTCCCTTGGAATTATTTTCAATGGAGGCCTTCTATATTGTGTGTTATAACCCCAATTTTTGACTTGAGCATTCTATTTGGAGAGACTCTTATTCTCAAGTTCAAGCTTTCCAACCTTATGTGATAAACTCCTGATAAGTTTATCTAGTTCATCCTAGTTCAGGTCTGGTGAATCTTTAGCTTGACCAGAGGAGGATGACTCTTCTTTCCCTCTTTTATTCTTAGTAGGTTCATGTTTTCCTCTTGACTTCCTGGCTCAGGTGAAATTTTCTTCCACCTCAAGCACATCGATTTGGAGTTGATCTAAAGTGGGGGACTTCCTTTCTCTTAAGGTAAAAGCAAAGTCAAATTCAAAGGCTTAAGGTAAAAGCAAAGTCAGATTCAAAGGCTCCCAAAAAAGCTACACAAGCAGCAACTATAGGAGGGTTTATCTCACCAGGCAGGTTATTATACTGCTTATTGAACCTTCTTATAAATTCTAGGATATCTTATTTTGGCTTCTTCTTTATTACGTTAAAATCAGTGAGGAGGTGCTCATTATTTCTCTTTTCACCCCATTTTTGTGTGAAAGAGTTTTCAAGTTCCTCCTAGTGGTGATGGAGGCATTGGGTAGGGAATTAAACCATTTTTTGGCTTCTCCATCAAGGGATTGTACAAAAAGTCTCAGGACCACATCGAATTGTTCTACATTTAGATTCTCAGCAAAAGCACATGTGGCTTCAATGTGTATTTATGCAGTGTTTTCATCCTCGCCATTGAACCTAGGCAGAAGCTTTAGGTAGTCTTGGGGCATAACACTTAGGGTATGAGGTAAATTAAGAAGGGCATATTTATTCAATAAAAAACTCAGAACAACCATCTGAACTAATGGAGGGGGATTGAGATTTTCCTGAGGAAATTGGGTCAAAACCATAGTGGTTGGAGTGATTAGACTAAAATCAGGGTATGTCAAGGTCTTAGGAGTAAATTCTGTGTATTGAGTAATAGCGGATCGGGGTATGGATGAGGATGCTTCAAAGGCTAATGAGATAGGAGTGTAGGTAGTAGGAGTTTTCTCCTTCCAGACTTTCCTAAAAATTAATTTCTCTAGGTCAGATACAAATGGGGCTTTCTGTTGAGAGGTATCTGAGAGAGTGTGAGGCTTTTTAAAAGCTAGGATGATAAATGATAAAGGGGTTTGTGGAGTCACCAAGGTGATGTGGATGTAATCAGAACACCTTTTCTTACCTACACAAAGAGTGCTCAACTTGTCGTACCCCTGGGGAAAAATCCTTCAATACATTCCCTGACAATGGTGCTAGAAGATGTTATCGCTCCCAGAGACAACCTTGGATTGTTTACAAGACCAGTGCCTTGACACAACTAGATTTTGTGTGTCTCAAGTGATTCTCGAGAAACTGGAGACATCACATATATTATATATATAAATATAAAAAGGAATGGGTTGGCTCATTCGTCCAAAGGTATAAGTCATCTATTTCTGGTACTTCTTCACATATGTAGATCACAGAAATATGTGCATAAAATAGTGGAGGCTGAGTAGTTCAAGGACTTACAATTTAATAAGATTTTATAGAGCAATGAGAGAGGATATGGGGTATGGGGAAAGAGAAACTCATCACATAGAGCCTAAAACACCTAGAATTCGATATTTAACACATAGAGCTTGAAGCATTAAGCATTTCTACACTTATTTCAGCTGCTGGTAGATATAATTGACAGAAGAGAGACTGGGTGCTATGATTCATGTAGAGTAGTTTTAAAGATATAATTTCAACAATTCATACAGGAACATGCATTAACAAATCAATACAAGTGAATCTATAATGAAGTATGAAATATTTCTAGTAGCTATTATTGCATGAATTCAGAGAAGAAACATGAACATAATGGGTTTTAATAGAGGGATAACATATTGTAACACTTGAAGGGGGAATCACCACCATTTATTTGATATTCTAAGAGATCTGTAATATAAAGTTATATAGTTTGAAAATAACATGTACCTTCTTCTTAGAATTTATGAACCTTTGTAAAGTGTTGCTTCCCCCTATTTATCTGTTGAAGGGATCATTTGAACATTCATTACAAAAAATATCTTATGCCAAGACTCAGCTGTCAGATCAATTAGTTGTCACGGCCAGGGATGAATCTGCGGCCCAAAAACATTGCAACATATTAAATGCCTCATTAAGGGCAGAACATTACAGGAGAACCAATCAGTCAAAAAATAGATAAACAGGTTAAGAAAATTTCTCCACGCCCATCTCTACGATCGTCGATGCTTCAAGATGAATTGTGCTCACAGTCTGGCATCCTATGTTACTCAGTTGAATCCCATCACTTCAGCCTTTACTGCTTGAATCATCCCTCCTTTAAAGCTAGGGGTGAGCACTATCTATTTCATGTCACAGTACTAAAGCAGAGGACCCTTGGGTGGTACCTCATCTGCCCTCTTCATGGGAGAACCATGCTAAATAGTCAAGTCCTCCCGAGCTTCTAAGTCATTGTTTAATTCTCTTAGCATCGTCCCTAGTTCCGTGTCGTAAAGGGTTTTTCTGGATCATCCCATGCTGCTTTGAATGCTCCATCTCTTTTATTAAATTCCACAGCTTTCAACCCCTCCTGTCTTTAAGGCTCTGCACTACCTAGTGGTGGAGTTCTCGTGTCGAGATTTCTCATTGAAAACCCTTTACAAGATGGGACCTCTAGATCCACTCTTACCCACTTTTCTTCATGTGACCAAGAGCCATGATCAAGTGCTTAGTTATCTGGCGATAGGGCCTTTGGAATGATCTCCAAGGGTCTTTTTCCTTTGTTACAGAGAATCCCACACATCGTGGCTTATAATGCTCACCCTTGATATCTCCCCTTGAACCTTGCGATCGTCGATTTGTGGGATTGGGCCCACTCGGGGTATCACAATCGCAACATAGAAGAGGGCCTTCCTATCATATTCGTTGGAGCCAGCCGATTGTCTGGACACAATGGTCTATAGAATGCATCACATAAATTATTACATCCGGGGGGGTTCTCGCATATTGCAATCACAAGTCGGAAGAGACTTTTGTGAAGGAGGGACCTTGCCTTGTGCGATTTTTGATAGTTGATTTATGATGGGTGACATCATCACTGCCACAGTCACCCAAAAACTCCCCCTTAGGACCCTATTTTAGTGCACTAAGATGTCTTTTTATAGTTAATCTTAATTCCTATATTAATTTTAAACCTAAGGCAAGTCTTTTTATTTCAAGAGTTTCAACACTATATATGCAGTGAATTCAGAGGTTAACTAATAACAAATTATTGCAATTGTTAATGACTGTCTTCTTCAAACTCAATCCAAACAACTTTGAAAGAAGTAATTCTAAGAGAAATTCATAACACACTTTACAATTCTACTTAACCTATCATGGAAGCAAATGGATATGAACACAACTTGTAAATAATCACACTTGGCAGTCTTAACTAGAATTGAAGCTAACTTGCTCACTCATGAAAAATAACTATAACAATTAACAATAATGGTAATTGAACAACAAATCCTAATTAAGCATCAATTCTGAATTGAACAACAATTCCAAATTGAATAGAAAATATGAATTTAACAACAATTCTGAATTGAACAACATATCTGACTTGAATAGCAATTCCAAATTGAACAACAAATGATACAGGAATACCAAACGTTATATGAATAAAAAACTATTGTAGAAGCATAAAGAAATCAATTCTATTTCTGAAATCTATGATAACATTACTTGAAATGAATAGAAAATCTCAACTAGAACTATCATAACCAATTCAATTGAAAGTTTTACTTGCATATGACACACGGATCAACCTGAATCTCGAATGAATAACAAAAGAAAACTGAATCGACAATCCTTACAATAATCAAAAGTAATATTAACTTAACATTAACAAACAATCAAGAATGAAATAGAAAATATTATGACATAGGTGAAGCAGTAGATCTTCTCTTGACTAGGCCAAGAGTCGCCAGAAGTCTCCACTAAGAGATATTCAAAATATAAGTATGAGTTAAACACAATCTTTCTTCATTAAAAGAAGTAACCAAGTTACAACATCCAAGATAGCATTATTATATGTCAAAAAGAATAATTACAAATAATGAAATTTCTGAACTCCATGCAATTTTTCCTTTTGGCTTTATAGATTACATTTAGAAAGTAAATAGATAAAAGCGAATCCTCGGGATCAGGGGATCTTGAGGATTTCACTATACTTGATCTGATTCTGTCATAAAATAGTCATTGGTCTTCCTGGTCTTCCGCTATCTAGCTTCACCTCTGGCGCTGTCGCTTTCCCTTATGAGATGCCATCATTCTATCGATTGAGCAACTATCGATCAATTCATGATTTCTACACATAAAGATAGTAAAAATCAGTTTTTCCTGCTTAGACTCATCTAATTTGTTGTTGATTAATTTTACTCGACTTTAGCTATTATTTCCTCTACTTTTATTCATAAACAGATATAATCATGTGATTATAAGTGCTAAATAAAGCTATTACCAAGGAGAAAACATACATTTTTCTTGATCCAACATACTCCCCAGCTTACCTTGTTGCATGACCTCATGTAATTAAATGGTTAAGGTGTAGCTGAGTTAGGGAATATGCAGGATATACCTCCTCCTTATAAATTCTGAAGCCATTTTTATTCTTAAGTAGAACAAAAGCTTGGTTAACGTCTTGATCCCTCAAGGTGTAGTCACTGCAATACTTATCTGGAGGATACCATATGATTGGAGTTCTATACCGACATCCTATCCATTCAGGCCCCATGGTTAAGACCATGTTATTGTACTTATGGAAACGAAAGGAGGCAGCTTTAAAGTTCTGGTATTCAAATGGTTCTCGGTTTCTAACAGTAGTGTTGGAGACTTCCCACCTTTGTCTGACTGCAGACAAGGCTTCCTCCTTAATCTCGTAAGTACTCCTTTCCATCTTGTATAATATCTGTGTGAAAGGACCCCAATTGGCCCACAACACCATCTCACTTCATGAATTGCTTGTGCCTGACCGAGATATGGAAGGGTTTTGTAGGTTCCCCTCTAACCCATAGGTTGATTCCATATTAACGCTTTCTAAAGTATTGTGAGCCTTGGCCCACTTGAGTTGGTTAGTAGCAAAAGAGAGAAATTCCTGGAATTGGACATCCCTTATAAAGGGGCCAGGGTTGTTGTCTTTGTCATCTTCTAGAAATAAATTGTGCATATAAATTTCACAGAGGAGGCACTGTACTTGCTCATTCTGTTCTCTGAAGCACTTGACAAAGTCTGAGGTAGTTTTGATTTCCATAGACTTCCCAACCTTAACAACTTTGATTTTTAGTAGGAGGTACTTTCCAGGAGGAATAGTGCATAATTTGTAGCAGGGATTTGCATGACAGGTTGTCTTAATAGAGAGAGTAGATAGTCTCCAACTACTCTTTAGCCTTTTCTAATTTGTCTTGTGCTTTCTCAACCTTTTTCTGTTCAGTCTTCTACTTGGTGAAGGTCTTATCCTCAGTCGATGTGAGTACCTAAAACTTTTTCTTTAATTCTTGATGTATACGTAGGGGCACTACCTCCTCCTTGTGCTGGTTTAATTCATGTTGAACCTTCAGTAGTTCATTATGCAGTCTCCTAATAAATGCCTACCTTACTAAGGGAATGTAAGTAGGTGTCTCCTCTATTTCAACATCATTATCTTGTGTCTCCATAGGCTTAGTTTGGACAACAACCTCGGCTACTTCTTGGGTTATGCAATAATCAATTGGGAAGCTTTCTTCAACATTAGTGTGAATGGAAACGTTCACAGTAGGGTAGTTCATTTGGGTCTCCTGCAAACAAACATAGGGGTCTTTAGTCAACATTTCAGTGTCCTCTACAAGACATGGCTCTGCCTAAGTTTCCTATGAACAGACTTAAAGAATCTCAGTTTGGGTTTTAGCATCCTTTCCAGAACAATGTTCTGTCTGTGTTCCTGTGGTCTCTCTTTCCACTTTCAATTTTCTGGTTTTGATGGCCTCTTTTAAACACTATCTTAGCTGCCTAATTATTCATTTTTATTTTCTATACTTTTTAAGCATTTTTTTGAGCTTGTCCTTGTAGAACTTCTTTATTCTAGGACTTCCAACCGGCAATGGTGCAATTGCATTTTCCTCAGGTTCATGCTCGAGTGGTATTATCTCAGCATCAAGGAGGGTTTCGACTTGATATGTATCTCCCAATGGAGCTTCACCTTCTAGTTCTTCTTCGTCAGCAATTTTTCTCTAAGGAGATCCCAATAAAATGGTATCTCCTGAGCAGTTATCGTTCTCTGGGTTTTCTTCTGGGTAGGCCTCATCCTCGAGGGACTTAGAAAAAATAGTATTTCTTGGTTGATTTCACCACTCAGGGTTTCATTTATAGGATTTTCTTTAGCTAGCGAGTCCACTGGACCGGTATCTATTGTCTGATTTTCTTCTCTAATAGCTCCGTCTTCATGCCTCTCGGGTTGAAGGAGTTTTTCCATAGAAGGGAATGATTCCCTTTGTTCTTCCAAGAAATCAGTAAATGGAAGGATTTGATCACAACTAGGGCTATTAGCAGAGGTAGAATTGTTGGGGGTACAATTTGTCCTTCAACATTCTGAGATTGTTCTCTTCCCTCACCAAACATCCCCATGTTTTCCAATACCCTGGCCACCTCTTCCTCATAGTCTTACAAAGGGGTATTCTGCAGACTTGGAGGTGTTGTAAGCGATGGACTGACCTCATTTGTTTGAATTGAGGTATGCGGCTGGGACTTCACCTACGCAGAGCGCCTGCATTTTGCCGGGCTCAAAGGCACAGAGGAATTCTTCCTCTTCAGTGTCCTTCTTGGACCTAGGGTTCTAGGCCCTTGCTGTTTTGTTATTGGGTTTTCTGGAGGTGGGGCTAGAGTAGGATTCACAATATTGTCCCAGGTTAACTGTTGTTGGGCCAATCCATGCATGATAAGAAATTTGATCAGTTCGTGATGACTAATGACGGTGCATGGGTCCTTAGCTTTCCTAACTTGTCAAGCGACATCATGCCATAGATAATTCAAATAAAACGACAAATTAACTGAAATTTTCTATTTTATGATGGCTAACAATTTGAGTTGATGGGACTTTACCACATCTTGGCGACCATTGCATGTGATGTACCATTGCACGATGACTGCCAACTCCTGCCAGACTATCTTAAGGCTAAAGGGTGAATCCCTTTCCTTGTTCGCGCTAATTGCTCACTCGGGTCCTGGAACATTGTGACCGACTTGTGCAGAAGGACGTGCTTGTCTATCCACTTTGTTCCCTCAGTCGAAATTCCAGTGACTTTGGCTGTGACCGATTCAGAAACTGTTATATCCCTGCCTCTTACTTTGGTGCTTCCATTTTGCAATAATTTGAGTGTCATTTCTTCGTGAAATCCCTACAATTTATTCAAATATTGCAGCCATCTAGTATGCTTGAGAATTGCACGAGCCTGGTCCGATACCATGAGTATTGTGGGATCATTTCGGATAGCTCTACCTCCCATGGCTGCTGTGTTCCTATGCCTGGGTCTCCTGCATGGATTTCTCCCACTCTTTCACAATTTAAAACAACAACGAAGATTGTTAAAGCAATTAACAGGAAAATGTCGTTGATTTGGGAATTCACAACATATACAGTCAAGTCATTTGTCTCATCAACCATATTTGACGCAGGCTCATAATCAATTCACATGCCATCCATAATGGTCGCCGTGATTTCTCCAATCAGAAATACATTGCTAATTATTACGCATATCCAATCATCTTGCAACCTTTACTCGAAAATCAATTTAATAATTAGCATTCAATTATCCATAACTGTCACACACGTTGTTCATACGCAGACCATCCCCCCTCCAATAGGAAAAATGATGTCCACGTCCGCCAAGCATGTGAAAAGGAAGTGCATGAATTGAGGATTCATAAATGTAGAAAACCAATCTAGAAAACCGACGCAATTTATGACAAAGAAATTGAAGCAATACACATATCAGAGGGAAAAATGGTTGAAAAAGATAAAAGCACATATCTAAATTATTATGTGAAAAGATTTTCACCGCAAGCGGTATTAGTAATAAACACATATTTGGTAGTAAGTAGTAATGATTGTCATGAAATGATTGGACAAATATAATATAATGAATATATAACATAAGTTACCATGCATGTTGGCTTGTAAGAGTGTTGTTCAAATGGGAAATCTCCTTAGAAATGAATCCATAGGTGGCAATATAATAGAGAGAATTTGGCAGTGTAAGATAATACTCCAATACCATAAGCAGAGCCACTGCTGCCAGCAGGCGTTCATAGCCTCGAAAGGGTTTCTTTTTAACCCCAAAAATGAGCTAGAGTCCTCCTTTTAGTATGTATATGATTCTTCTTTTTCTTTCATAATGAGACCACTATGCTAGCATGGTGACCAGATGATCATAGTGCCATTCACCAAGATATAACAAAATGATCAGGTTGGCTCGTAATGATACCCCCTGTCCTTTTGACAACTTTTAATCATCAAGATGGTCATTACCTTGGTTTGGTGGCCAAAAATGGAATGTCACCTATTACATCTTTATGATCATGGTAAACTAGCTCATGATGAGACCCCCTATCTTCTTTAAGACAATGTTCATTGCATTTTCATATATCTTTATTTTCATTTTTGTCATCTTTTGTTGTTTTCATAAAAAGAGGGAGGCTCATTTGATCCTTAAGAGTCAGGGATGGTGTAAGAAGTAAAAAGACGCCAAGGAAAGGTTATACTTTTACCCCCATCTCATCATATTGAAGGGATTTGTCCATTTGAAAGTATGGTAAACAAGCCAACATGGTTTGAAATAATGAATCATTTTATGATGTGTCCAAAAAAAGATGTCTAGCCAGTCATTATAAAGATGCACCATATCAGCTTTTGAATAAATATAACCATCAAGAGGCTTCATAAATCATAATAGTGTTGACATTACTGTTTTTCTTTATGTTATGCACAAATCCACTCAGATGATGTTTATTCAAAACATAAAAGAAAAAGAAGATGGCACAATGATAGAGAATGAATCAATAAAACAAATCACAATTCATCCTAAAATAAGCGCAAAAGTGATGTTCAATTGATTAAACAACAATCGTTCAATCATTTGAACAACAAAATCGAAAAGAAAACAAAATTTTTGTTCAATTGATTGAACATGAATCGTTCAATCGATTGAACAACAAAATCAGAAGGAAAACAAAACTGTTGTTCAATTGATTTAACAACAATCGTTCAATTGATTGAACAACAAAATTGAAAGGAAAACAAAATTGTTGTTCAGTTGATTGAACACCAATTGTTCAATCAATTGAACAACAAAATTGAAAGGAAAACACACAAGAGTGTTGTTCAAAAGATTGAACAACAATGGTTCAATCGTTTGAACGACAAATATCAATAAGAAAAAAATGCAAAAGTGTTGTTCAATCGATTGAACAACAATCTTTCAATCATATGAACAACATAAATTGAAAATAAAAACTCGAAAGTGTAGAAATTTTGAATAATATGACACTTATTCACAGAGATTATCCTGATTATACACTATTTGCAGAATCATGCATAATACATAACCTCCTCTACGTTGATCATCAATTTTGCAGTATTAAAGAAACAATCGCATGTGCACATTGAAGCATCAATCACACATATCAACACAGTATGTACCTGGGGAAAGCATAAAGCTAAAAACCCCCAACTATCTGTATATTATATTGATTGAGAACATGTAACAATACATAGTACAACACTCCTCACAAGTACTCAGTACTATCTCCACCTTCTACACACAAACTAGCTTAGATCTGAATCAATCACTGGCTCAAATCTCCTCCGCTGCTTGCCTGTCTCCACTACGCAATCCTGCATGAGAATTCTGATGAATGGCTGAACCAAACTCGTATTTCCCTTGTGTAACACTACACAATCCTCATTGGCAATACTAAATCCATTGATTGTGCAAATCTCATGCACAACTATAGTCACAACTGATAGTTGTCTTGCCCTTTCACTCACCTCTAACACTTGTCTCCACTGAACTGTCCATGCATTGAGTTAACTGATGTATTATTTAGTTGATTTATGAGTTAATAATTAGTGAATTAATTAATAATTAATTCAAACCACTCATCATTAGTCTATTTGTCAGTTAGACTAACTACAACTAGTTCAACTAAGTCAAACTGAACACAACTCCATCAACTCCTCAATCAACTCCACCAAACTCAATCACTTGAGTTCTAACTGAAGTCTATCATGCAATAGCTCAACTAACCCATAGGAAAAGCATATTTCCTCCTGGAAGTTGCATGTGCCACATCTGTAGCTCGAACTGAAGTGCTGCAAGAGGATAAGATAATGTTTATAGTCCAAATATTATTAAGAGCTAAATAATATTTGACTGGCAGTCTAAAAATAGACTCCGCCCATATGTCTAAAAATAGAGGTCCATCTATTTTTACCAACATGACCAATCATCCATAAATAGCATCCCGCAACTCATAAACCATGATCCATATGTCTAAAAATAGACTTTGCACCAAAAATAGCCTGTGGGCCACTTAGTGAAGGCGACTTCTTTTCACTAAGCTCCATCATCTTGTTGCATTTTCAAAAATTCTATTGAAGAGCTCATGGATAGGAGCCATGAGTTTAATTTACCCCGGGAGCCTGATGCAGGAGCATCTGTCTGAAAAGGCGACCGCTAGGAAATGGTTTTTTATCTTTGCTGGAAAGAAAGAAAAACATTTTGAATTCTGTTTTAATTTTTGTTTTATTTAAAATTAAGGTTGACTCAGCCATTGTTCTTTAAAACTTAGGCAAGCAAGTAAAGATAGGATTAGTTAAGAGCCTGTTTAAAGAAATTGTTAGATAACTGAGGAACAATTCCTCAACTGTAAGAAACTGCTAGTAATGCATTGAAAAAGAAAAGCCAGAGCCCGATGAAGGGGCTGCCATCTAGAGAGAAGAGAGGACTTAGGATTTGTAATTTAAAATTGTCTTGAATATCTATAAAAGCAAATGAATCTAGAACCTGTCATTAAGGAAGCAAGAAAATTTTTATTTTCTTGTGCATAAATGTTTCAGACATTGTATTGAAAGAAAAATAGTGAAATAACTCATCAAGAAGCCGAATGACATCAACAAGAATCTTGTGATTGAAGGCATCTGAGACCAGGAACCAGACAATGGCAAAGCCAGCATATATAATACATTTTTTTCCTCAACAAAAAACCCAGATACTTTTATATTCAACATTCAAGCATACCTATGCATTCATTTCATTTCCAATTTAACAGTTCATGGTACAAACTATATAACCCAAAAAACTGTGGAGAGTTCCAAAACCCATTAAAACTGAAAACTACAATTCACAAGCCCAAACTAGTCAAACAGCGAGGGCATGGAAACCCCTGAAACTACACAAAAGCGAGGGCATGAAAACCCCTGAAGCTATACAAATACACGGAGGGAGCGAAACCCCAAGGGTTATACCCAACTAAAGATAGAGTAAGCAAAGGAAATATACAGCCACGGAAAGAGCCTACCCATATTTTCCCCAAGCTTGCAAAAACTCCCAAGGACGAGGCCGTGGAGCAGCATTTCCCTAGAACGACCTGCACACCACCACAAAAACAGGGCAACAGTCAAGTAGGGCCAATGAGACCAACAATACAGTGAAAAGATTAACCAAGAAGGGAGTAGGAATTTACCTGGAGAAGGCCTGACTCCGCGACAGAGGACGAGAACCGAGACCCTTGCCAGAGGGTTTCTCCCAAATGGAATGCCATAGGAGAGATTTGCCTGCTCACCAAGGAGACATAGGGTTAGAGACTTAAAAATGAAAGGAGGAAATGAAATTCGAACAAGAAATTACCTGAAATCATGTTCGTTGAGCCGTCCACCGCAGTAACAAGGAAAGAACCTGTGGTTACATAGAGCCAAATCATCATCAGACCCAACATCAAGAAAACAATCATCACAAACCGAGTAGAGACCAAGCATGAGCCGGGTGATAGAGATGAAACAATTTGCAGGTGGAAATCGACCTGAAAACCCCCAAGAACCAACGAATTAAACCACCACAAGGAGCAAGCGAAGGCACAATGCTAATAAACCACCACACGGGACAAGCAAGGCACAACAGTAACAAACCACCAAATGGGACAAGCAAGGCACAATGCTTAACAACCATCACATGAACCAAGTGAAGGCACAACGCACCCATAGAGCCGAACTAGACCATGACAAATGCGAGAATGAATTCCAAATACCCTCGGTAGGTGTGATAGACCGCATTTGCAAACCCAAACCAAGTACAAATGGCAGGCCGAAAACGTAAATCACATTAAAACCTCACAACAAAACCCTGCCACTGTTTAATTCAAAAATCGCCAAGAGTTAAACAGTCGTTGTTACATGTCCCTCCTTGGGATTGCCACCATATGTGCTTGTTAAATAGAGTTCTAATGTTGCAACCCTCAAAACTGTGCACATTTTCCCTCAAGTAGGCTTCCATGAATTATTTTATGGGATTTTAATGAGCTTTGTTTCTTATTTCTTGCACTATCGATGGCCGAAAATTATTTGTTCAGAACTTGATGTTCACTAATGACATGTTCAAATATTTTAAAATATTATTCCAATAAGTTATCTTAGGATGTTAATATTGTTCTCATCTCTTGTCAATACATTTCTTCCAAAATGAAATATACACTTCTAGTTCTTTCTTTATTTTTTCTACATTAGATATATCTTTACTTATTGATTTGAGGATTGATGCTATCCTCTAGGAAAATATGTACAATGATTAGGTAATGAATGCCACACATCAATAAGAAGTGACCACTTTTCATCTTGATCTGAGGATTTATATTGCATAATTGGCATGTCGTCAACGACTTTGAATTTGAGGTATTGACACCCTCTTACATATATCATATTTTATTTATTATCCAACAAGTGCGGATCCACAAATCTATATAGGTCAAATAATTCATTAATTACATAAAAATTGAAATAATTGTGATGCTCACATGTTTTATAAGTGTCTAACATCCCTAATAGAAAAAATATGCATGTCTACTTTATTTGAGCACATAACCTTTCATAATTTCCATTTATATCTTCATGTATGTGTCCCATTAGGAGGAAGACAACTTTGACAATGCCACACACTCTCCTTGACATTAGAAAGGATATAAATATAAACACCTAATAATTTATCTTATCAACCACACAACTATCCATTTGGAACAATAATGTTAGTGGTAATATTTTATTTTCCCAATAACCATTTATACTATTAGCACTTACCGTAAGTGTTTGCATATCATCTTATATGTAGAATTGACTTTTTTCATAAGATTTGGTTTGTAATAGTGTATTATATGATGGCTATTTTAGTGTTCCAATATTATATTAAAAAAATCCCCATATTAATCCAAGATCAATTCTTCAAGATCCTTGATGCATTTATCTAATTAAGGAATAGTGAATTTTCAACACACCTTTAAAAAGGAAAGACTAAATTGGTCAAAGCCTCTAGTTTTATGTCCATGTGTAAGCATGTGAATCAAAGAAGTTAAGGGATTGATGGTACTATTAATAGCCTTACATTATTAACCAATGCTATTATAGAGGTCTTTTCCATGTCCATCTTGTCATGAAAAATGCTCAAGTAAGTGTTAGGAGGCTTCTCTAAATTCAACCTATTGGAATAATACACATTGTGACAACTTGTAAAAAATAGTTCTTATTCTCCTTTTGAATTGTTCTTGTTTTTTTTATCAATGGTGGTCAAATTTTTGTTGGTGATGAGTCACAATCATTATACCTTGCAAATAATTTGTTCTTTATGATTACAACACCTACAAATTGATTTTCATTATTTTGTTGAAATGGAATTGCAACATTGGAGGAACACCCAACATAACCGTGCCTTGTTTAATGATTTTGAGAAGTGAATCCTTTGTTATATTTAAAAGCAATAATTTGAGAGGTGTCATTTCTCTATATTGATGTGTTGATTGCATTACACATGGATCATGATTTGAATTTTGGTCCACATTCTTACCACTACTACATTTGGTTGTGAAATCCAACCTGACTTTGATAATGATGGAAAAAGAAATTGTGATGTTACAATTTATTAAAAACTATTATACGTTACATTTTTTCTTCTTATGCCTCTAATCTATAAACTATTGTGGATATTCCACTAGATAGTTTGTGATAACATATCTACTCAATATTGAATGAAAATCCAAAATCTACACCAATAGGGTTAATTTTTCCTTATATTTATTGATTGGTTAGTTACTATGTTATGCTTAGGCATGCAATATACAAAATATGAAAATAGAGAAAAAAAATACAATCACTCAAAACCATAATAACACAAGATATGACATGGGAACCCCTTATAAGAGAAAATCTAACTGGAAGTTAAGCCTATTGTGCTCTAGATTCTTTCTTTAAAATGTAAATGGATGCAAGTATAATGAAGTGTGACCTCTGGCACATGGGTTGCTACAACACACAAATCCTCTCTCTCTGTTTCTCTTTGCATTCTAAGCTACTCTTCTCATATATGGGACAAAACTCACTTGAATAGAATGGAACCCCTTCTCCTCCTAGTGGCATGGTTAAAACACAACTTGATAGCCTAGTAGTGATTAAGTTTGAATCCAAAAAATCTTAACAAGAGTTACAATATGAAATCTTATAAAGTATTCTTCATCATTATCACATGGATAACCCATTTTCCATGAATGATTGGGGTTGATGATGTAGGTGCATAAGCTGAGCAAAAAAATTGACAAAATCTGGACAAGAGCTTACTAATGTGATGGGATGGACACATCGTAATGCTCGGAGGAAAGTTTAGATGTTTTGTAAGACATTGTAAATATTTACATTAGGGAGTGCGTTTTTTTCTTAGAATAAGTTAGAGGAGTTATTTTCTATTGTGAAAGGAAAAAAATTAGTTTTCAGTTTCCCTTATTTTTTGGAGAAGGGGAAACGATTCACCCTTTGTGACTCTTGGCTATGATGATTAGTTTCTTTTGGGAAACAATAAGGAAAGAGTGTTTGGAGAAGAAAATAAGAGGAAAATGAGAAACTCCCGAGTGAGGAGAAGAGAGAGGGAGCGAAGAGAGGAACTCGTCGTTTCTCTATGCAACTACGATCCTCAGTTTATGTACCCACATGTACTTTGAAATCTGTGTGAACCAAAAGCTATGTCTTTATGTGAATGGCGTCAAAGAACATAAATTTTGGAATGTAAGTTATGTGCTTGCTAAATGGTTGAGACTGAATCAAATTAATGTGGTTAACCAATTTGATTTCTGCTTGTGAACTCATGGTTTGTATTCCTGTGCATTTTTACATTTGAATACTGGTCATTTTGAAACTTTGTAGCTTGTTGAATCGATTTATATAAAAAATTCAAACCCTGGTGGCTTTGGTCACTATTTTTTTTCCATTTTCATTTTGATTCTTATTGGATTGAATTAAAAATCCATGGAGGAATTTCTCACTACGTTCTAGAATAGTGAATGTGTGTGATTTACAATGGTTTGAACGCTATTACAGTGAAACATAACACGCTGTTTTGGCATATAGTCAAAATGCCTCTTTGACTTGTTTTTAATTGGAAAATTTGTTATGGAGTTGCAAAGCCTGGTGAAGAAATCCATGTGATATAGTTCATTGTGCCAAGGAGTAGGCCAGGGACATCGAGAGATGATTTGGAAGAGTGAGTTGATTCATCTTCCCAAAACTATAATATATAATTTTAACGGGTGCTACAAAATCATTTTGTAGCGACAAAATAGTTCATTTGGAAATAGGCGCTCAGAAATCATTTCATAGCAACTGCACATAAAATTTTGAGGACCGCGTGTTCAATTTTTAAATTCTTGTTTGTCTTGCTCATTGCACCATTTGTTAAGTTGAAGATTATGTAGTTGGATTTATGAAATGAGGTGAAATTCTTAGTGGAGGGTGAGAGAAAAACCCCTCATGGAATTTTTCGTAATAATTCACATTCATTTATTGAATGCATATGTTAAAGGTTTCATGAATATTGTTGAATTGGATGTAAATACAAAGTATGTGTGCGGAGTAGATTGGGATATTAGCATCAGGGTGACTTGGTTGCCATTAACTGATGTGGCATCTTCTTGAATCATGGAGGTCAAAACAAGGTCAACTTCTAGGTGGCATAAATTTTGCATACATAATCTAAATGAGGTGATTGCACCATTAAATGCCCCAAACTTCTTCGAGAAGGTTTCAGACTTGAATTTTTCGAAGTGGAACCCAACAGTGAAAATGTTCTTATAAGTTGATTCATCCACTTTTCTACTCACAAAGAATCAAGATGGATTTCAAATAGTATAATGATCCAATATAAATCATACCTCATCATTTTGGGAGGCTTTTGGTCCCCAAAATATTTTTTTAAATGAGATGAGGAGAATTTCCTCCACCTTCTCATTAGTGAACCATTTAGCCTTGCTTGGAAATCGTCTTTTCACCCAATATACCAAAGTTCACGGTACACCTTTCTTATAGTTTTGGACATCTTCTACAAAATTATACCTCTCTTAACTTTCTCTGAGATTTTGGTGATAAGTTCTCTATAGAAGGAAGGAAACATTCTCCTTCCTCATCCAACATGGGAGGCTCATAAAGTTGAAAATTTTCTACATTCACCGTTGAGTAAATGCATGTGTATGGGCATAGACTAAGTATATAGGTGTTATCTCCCACCTTCTATTGTATCTCAAAGGGACCATATTGTAGATCCTTCATTTTCTTACCATGACCCTGTAGCATCTCCTTGTTCAAATGTAACAATAATATCTCTCCCACCTTGAATGACATCTCTATTATGTGTAGATCATGCCTAGCCTTTTATTTTTCCTATGACTTCTATAGTGTCTCTTATACTCGTAGATGGATTTTCTTATTCTCCTCCACATTTTTTTCTTACAATAACAAGGTCTCACCTTTTATTTATCAACTCTTTCGCACCACCTGTTCTTTTGCCTTGTCCTCTTCCTTTAGATCTACCTTTGCCTAGACCTCTATCTCTTGAGATAGAAACCTGGCTTTTAAAAGTAATTTTTGAGGAACCCTTACTTTTGTTTATCCTCGACTCATGGGATAAAAGTGATCCCATCAATTCATCAACTATCAGTGTCACCAATTCCTTCGATTTTTCAATAGCTTCTACTACCACATCAAAATTATTGCAATAATAAGATCTCACCTTTGATTTATAGACTCTTTGATTGTTATTGAATCTTTTGTTGTTGATTCCACTTTCTTGTTCTTACTCTTCTCTGCTATCTTTCTGAACACTTATTCTTCTAGTTCGTCCCCTGCATTTGAATCTACCTTTACCTCAATCTCTGTCTCTTGAGATAGAAACTTGACTTTCAAAAGCAGTTTCTAAGGAGCAACCCTTATTTTTGTCTATCCTCAACCGATGGGATAGAAGTGATCCCATCAATTCATCAATTGTTAATGTTAACAAATCCTTAGCTTTTTCAATAGTTGCTACTATCACATCAAATCTAGTAAACAAAGTTCTAGTGAATTTTCAACCATTGTTTAATATTTAATGTTATCACCATAAATCTTTAACTGGTTTACAACGGTCAAAACAAAATTTATGGATGAATCGATATGCTTTATTTCCTTCAATTGGGGGCTTTCAAATTATCTCATAGTATTATGCAACATAACACTATTCACTTTGGTCATACTTTGATAGCTCGTCTCCAAAATCTCTCACATTGTCTTTGTTGAAGACGTGGTCCTAATTTTCTAGAATACTACTTCGTCCATTGCTTGTTGGATAAGTTGAAATTCATGTGCATTCTTCTTTTTGTTTATCCTCAATCACTCCCTATATGCATTAGTGGGAACTCGTTCTTCTTCATCATCCTTAGGTTCCAAAAGGCCAATCCTAACGTGCTCCCAAACATCGCGAACTTTTAGTGTCATCTCTATCTTAATAAACCACATATCATAGTTCTTCCCTGTTAACACTAGAAACTCTACAAAACCATTTTTAAAATCATATTTTCAAATAATAATAGAAACCATTTTTTATTATAAGAAAACATGTATGCACCTTTTTAAACTCTTCACAAGGCCTTTCCAAAAACCTTCAACTAAACCCTACATTTTTTTTCAAAACCCCTTTTTGAAAAAATTTATAACCTTCTTTTAATAACTCATAATAAAAAGCCTTTTAACTTTTTATATAATTGAAAATATTTTGAAGAATTTCTCACTCATATTAATAATATGAACTCAATAAAAACAATAACCGCAACTAATACCAAAATTCATCACTATTCAACTTCACCAATTTCCCAAAATTAGCTGAATCGTAAGTTTGAGAAAAATGTCACGCTTTTACGCTTCAAACCTCTGATGGTCACGCTTGAGCATTTTTTAGAAACAATTCACAAGCCTCGGTCTGCTTTCTTCATGATAACTCTATTGGCTTTTCTTTTATAATTCCAGTCTTTGCAATTTTTTTCTTGGGAAGCCATATGGGGAAAGACAGGAATTTCACACACAAAAACACATGAACTTTTCTTTCTATTAATTACACAAATTTGATTGATTATAATAAATTTAATGTGGGGTATTTATGTTTTTTAACTAGTGACTCAACTAATTTTCACTCAAACTAACTTCAACATGTAAACACACACTAAATTTAATTTTCTTAAATTTAACACTGAAGTCAAAATAACACACTTGACTCAAATCAAATAAAATCAACTCACTCTAAATCTAGACTACAATGCATGCCAGAGTGATTAGTTATTTTTAACAAAACCAAAGTATTGGGGTGTCTGATTCTTATCGAATAGATGGGAAATTTAGATTCGTAGAAGAACAAAAATAGGAATATATTGGGATGGAAATCATGGCCATTTGTCTTTTAATTGGGATTTTAGATGTCGTTTTTGCCACATCATCATCAGCCAGAGGGAACACAATTTCTTTGTTTGGCTTCTCCAACCATCTATGCAGTTGTAGGGTAAGTGCTTAAAAAATATTTTATTTTCTATTAGTGTAGTAATTCATGTCATTAAATAATGAATTAAAGTTGTCCTCCTTAGGGATCAACTAAGTTTATGAGTGATGTTTCTAAGTGGAAGTAGTTTGGAATATAAACTTGAATACTTTTGATACTATAAAATTGAGGATGTTTGCATTTTGTGTTAAATGGGGGTCAGAAAATTAAGGTCCACCAACACATGTGCTCAGTTTGTTGAATTGGTCTAGTTTGAGAGTGGGTCTTCCTATTATCTATTCAATTTTGATCACCCATTTTCTTCTGGTGCAGGTCTGCTAGGTTGTGTACTAGTTCTATTATGGATAACTAAAGTGGTGTTTTGATAGGGCGTGGTGTTGCTTGTTATTGTAGGTGCAAGTGTTTCTAGAACCTTAAGTGGCACACAGTCATTTGATGGGAGGAAATTGATTGGAAAACATTATGCAGGATAGACACGCTGAAGATGTTTGCGTTAAAATAAAGTTCAAACACATACCCTTTCCTAATAGGTTGTGGATGGACAATGAAGGTTGGTGGGATAACACAACATTAACAAGCTGCAAAGGAACCATTCTAAATCGTCGAGACTGAGATTGTAGCATGTGATGGAGCGGCAATGTGGGAAATTATTTTTGTCTCTAGTTCCGTCTCTCAGGAATTTAAAAGGATGCAGACCAGTGAAAGCTACGAGATACGAGATTCGAGAATGTGAGCTGATAGGAATCCTTGCACGTAAGTCAAACAACGAAGAATCTCCATCTTAAAGATTTCTACCTTAGAAGATTCTGAAGGAAGCCTTTAACACTTAGAGTTCAAATCGGTGAGAATCGAGATTTAATATGGTGGTCACAAGGGTTAGGTTACATGAGGTCTGCTTCTTTGAATTCGTGTTAAAGTGAAGTGGTAGTGGGGCATATGTTTATAAAGTTAATTGGAAGGGAGTTTCTAGAAAGCACTCTCCCTTAGCGTCCATAATCTAAAGTTGGGCTCTGGTGGCTATTATTATGAAGAGCACTTGAACTTGGTGGTTTTGAGAAATCGCTGCACTCATTATCTATTATTATTTTCAAGACCTTGATTTTAGGATTTGGTGTTTATTTTTAAAAACATATGCTTTATAGGTGATCACTCTCACTATTCAACAAATTTTGCTAGACCCAATTAGTTTACTTCACTAGTTTCATTAGATACACATAATTTGCAGTCCAAGCATTTTGCCAATCCCTAATCTTTATGTCAATCTTCCCTCAAATCTATAAATAATATCCATGATCCACTGTGGATGGAATTCATCTAGTTGAAGTCACCAATGCTAATTGCATGCTTCCTTCAACTAATCCTCCATTTTTGTGCGTATACCTGTTACAGATTCCTCTCCTTAATGACCTACAATGCACAAAATGTATATGAATTACATCCTATCAAATCACTTTATTTCAATGTCAATGGTTGGTGTAGGTGGTGCGAGCAATCCTACACTACAAATGACATAAGCTCAAGTATGCCTTTCATTTTTTTCATTGAAATAATAGTATGCCTTTGACGAGTCAGAAAATTTAAAAAGTATATCGAATGCCCAACTGTTGTATCCCTAGGGCCGCCTTCTCCATTGTCAAACACATAATTTTATGCCCATGCAATGAGGAAGAGAACTTTATATATAATATAATTATAACTTGGCGTGGCCTATCTCCTTAAACATTATTTTAGGGTTCTTGCATAATTCCTTCTATATTAATTTACAAAGGAGTAGTCTATATTTTGACTCTTTGGAAAATCTAGTGCCCCAAAATGTGCCTTTTTCAGGCATCCCTCAATCTGATGTGACATCACCAAAACCTCTTGTCACCCATCACCCTCCTCCCTCATCACCTCCTCTCCCCGTCTACGTCACCTCCTCTCACAGTTGCATTAAATTTACTCTTCCAACCTCTGCTTATCCAAATCCCTCCCGCGCCATTTTCCAAAATTTTCCAACAAAGCTCCCCTATTGCAACAAGCAGAGGAGAATACCGATAGTATGTCAACTAAGTCAATGCACAGACCTGAATAACTAGTCCCAATGGAGCTCCTGCAGAATGTGGTCTTGATTTATATCTACACATTTAGCCCTAGTAAGCCTAGGCCTTGCTAGGCTCAACACATTCTTTGAATAGCTGGGAGATGATCTGTGAACTGGGTCCTGTCAAGGTCTGTGAACTGTGAACTCGCAAATGATCTATGAACTAGGTCATGTTAGGGTGAACATTGGTATACAATTTATTGATCCACGTAATGTCAATATATATTCACATTTATGGGAATATCTATTCTAAACGCTTACACACTCCAATTTTTATATATAAGATCTTCAACGTTCAACGCAAAATTCTATCCCAGGAAGATTGTTGAGAATACATAAACTGAATGCTTTTAAATGTTTTAATAATTACATTAGAAACTTCAAAACTCAATCTACATAGGCTTTTCATTTGCAAATGTCATTAATAAGCAAATGTGTAGATTAGATTCCAGGTAAAAAGTAAAGTTTAGATCTTATGGCCTCATTAAGAATCTCTAGTTACTATTAGAAACATTACGTTATAGCTATGCTACTAGATCCATGGGACCAAGGGGGATCTGTTGATTAGAAATGTATTTGGTTCCCCAGATCCGTCGAGATCCACTCTGTGGCAAAATTGGTCTGCAAGTGTTTTGAAATTCCAGTGCTTTGTAGTCAAATTGATATTATTGAATACATGCTCTGTGACGAATACTCCATGGCAAAGATATATGTAGATGTGATTGGTGGTATGTAATCAAATTAATGGAACCCAAGTTAATCCACTATGATATCTATTGAGTAGTCGGGGTTGGGATTGATTGGAAAGTCCGATTTGTGCCCTGTGGGAATATCTTAAATCGTATTTCTTACTGACCTGCTAGAGTGTTTAGGTCCCGATTCAATGACACCAAGTCAGGGGTTAAATGCAATGCACATCTTTAGATGTGCACATGTGAGAATGGACATGGACATGGGTGGGAGAGCTTATACATGTGCTAGCCTTTCTTAAGCTCACGACATGGACAACAACATCAGTGCCTCTGCGAATAGAAGAAAAGATTCAATGCACATGTTTTGATTTGATTCAAAGATGGCCACCTAGTGTCTTAGTACATAAACCAGCCCTCTTAGGCAATTGATGCAAATCGGAAGGTAAAAACTTGAAGAAATGATGCAGGGATCAATAAAGGCGTACCAACCATTAGAGATCAATCACATAGGTATCAATAATGGATGACTACCCATTAGAGATCAATCACATGCCGAACCAAATGTGGCTACCTTTCTGATCATATACCAAACCAAATGCGCTAAATTTTCTTGGCCCTTTTATTTTATGTTATTGAATCAGTGAATCCAATTCATGTTTCTTTTTTTCTTTTACTTTCTAGTTTCGGGTCAGTAAGAAATATTTTTATTAATCTGAAAGATAGACTAGTACAAAGCATAAATTGATACCAAATAGAGACATTTTTGTATGCTTGTTTGACATCAAAAACTGTTTAGCTAGGAGATTTTGACTGCTCTAGAAAGATTTAACCAGACCTAAAAGATAAAATTTTGAAGCCTGCTATGTAGGAAACCAAGCATTTTAACATTTGGTAATGTAATTATTAGATGTATATTTCGTGATGCAGAAAAACTAGGCTTACAACGGCTGAATGTACAGATATAAATCAGGACCACACCCTGCAGGAGCTCCACTAGGACAGGTATTCACGTCTCTGCAACAAATCAGTCGACACAGTATCAATATTCTCCTATACTTGTTGCAATAGGGGAGTTTTGCTGGAAAATTTTGGAAAATGGAGCAGAGGCGATTTCAAGAGGCGCGGGTTGGTGGAGTGGAGTTAATGCAGTGGGAGAAGAGGTGACTAAGATGGGGAGAGGATGTTATGGAGATGGGCACCGGTGGGAGATGGGCGATGGGAGGTTCCAACAATGTCACATTAGCTAGAGGGATGCCATAAAAAAGTGCTTTTGGGGCACCAGATTTCCAAAAAGTCGCAGTATAGACTGCTCCTAAATCCACGTAGATTGGAATTTGAATTTTCCGACGTAAATTTCACATTTTGAATTTTCTCGCCCAGGCTGATGACTCATGAGTGTCGATATGGCTGCCTGGCTGCATTGTTGAACATCATCAACCCTAATATGATCTAAGACCTACACTTCTTTCTCGCCACTGCCATTCAATTCATTTTTTTTAAACTCATCTTTCCATTTAGTCTCTGTAATATGGAGGATTATGAGTTTTTTCCATTAAGTCTCTGTAATATATTTAGAATTATGGGTTTTTACAGAACTCATCCAGTGTTGCAGATTTGTAGCAGCCCAACACGATTAATCTCTGCAGAAACAATAAATTCATTATTATCGTCATTAGACCTTCAGGAGTCATTGCCTCTGCAATTTGGAAGACAGATTGGGATGGAAATGGTATTGCCTGTGAAGATTTACCAGAAAAGAAAATTTCAATATGGAAATAAGAGAGGAATACCAGTTGTATATGCCCAGGTCCAAAGCGGCTGAGATCAATTAAAGATGAAGAATACCGACTGTTGCAGTATTGATTTGTACCATGTTCTGGGATTATCGTTTGGGGCAAGCAAGGAAGAAATAAAGGCATCATATCGAAAATTGGTCAGACTCCATCACCCAGACGTTGCGCCACAAGTCTTCCCAGGATTTGATGGATATACAGAGTGCGTATACAACTCTGTATAATCCTCGCTCTAGAGATGATTACAATCGCCAACCCATCACATCCATGAAAGTTCGTAATGGTGGTATTTATGGAGGGCAACAATGGTGAGGACGAAGTTAGGAAACTGATCAGTGGTGGCGATGAAGATTGATCATTACTTGAATAATTACTCCATTAAGGTGTTATATGACCTCATGTTTCTCTTTGAGATGGATGGAATTGAGCTGATGTGCATGTCATTAGAATTAGTAGGCATATCATTATATATATCTCCCCTGCTGCCAATCTATTAGTTATGTGTATATATTTTCAGGTGAAACATATGCAATTATATTCAGGATTATTGATTTTGATTTTACAGATTATTGATTGGGCATAATTTTACTTCAGTCGTTACATATAATTCAAGTCATATTTTGGGTAAGTATATGGTCATTACAATATCTTGGTTTTTGTATTTATGGCTGATTTTGGTTTAGTTATGGATAGAAATATGTTTTTGGAATTCATTAAATTTTATCAAGTTTCATTAGTAATTTGGTTATTTTAAATGATATTTTATTTTTAAATCAATTAAAATTATCTATAATTTTAGCAATAAATTTTAAATAACAAAAAAATATTTTGCGTATTAAAAATGATTCATCAGATTATAATAAAAAAACCATAAAAAAACAACTTTTAATAAAACTTACACCACACTAATGATATTTGTTGGATAAAATTTGTGTTAATATTTTATTTCTATATTTTGAAAAATTAAACTATTAAACATTTAGAAACCCATTTTAAATAACATAAAAAATTAAAACACAGGCTAAAATTATATCACCACATTATAACAAAAACATACAATTATATCTGTTGGATAAAAATTGGAGCGTGGACAACCGCATTATTAAATTTATAACATTTTATTGAAAGAAATTGTACACTTCAAATTTATAGACTGTGGAATAAACTTCTACACGTACATATTGATAAACTGTATGATCCTTATCGAATGCAACTACAAAAGGTCTAATGAATATAATAAAAATCCGTTGGTCCACTGTAATAAATTTTAGTAAAGATTACATAGCTAGAAAAGGAGCAAATGGTTCAGCCTTATCCATCTTATATATAGTTTTTTTAAATATTGTATTTAATATTCTTGTTCTGTCATTGTTTGGAGTTATCCATGATTTGAGATTATGAGTTATTTTGATA
>APFE031051183.1:0-14842 GCA_000404065.3 Pinus taeda | reverse complement strand
CCTCAAGATACGTTCTCGTATTATACAATTACAACCTATCTTTTCCCACTCGATACAAAACACTCATGCATCAACGACTAGTTCGATAGCTCCTCGTACAAGACAAAGTACTAGCTAAATCTAGGGTGTTGGTGATTTGGTGACATTTAGTTTTAGAGTGGTTTTATTACCAATTCCATTAAAAACTACTAAGTTTTTTAGTACATTACATTCATGCATTTATTATCCATGTGATCGTTTTAATCCTACTTAAAAATGTTATATTTTCCCTGGCTCCTAATAAAGTGAATCTTGGTTTTGCTTTCCTGGTGATATACCTAGGAAAGTAGGAACATGTCGACTATTTCCTATGATCATGGCTTCCTTGATTTATTTGAAGTATTCAATGCAATTTCTGTAGTAAATGCAATCCGATGTTTGGGGTAGTATAAGTGAAGAAACTTTACATGGAGTTCCATTATGACTGACTGATTGGCTGAACGACTTTCTATGAACACAAGCCTCTCAAGTGATGCGAATATCATGGTTCTTCATTATCAGCAAATAGTCTTTTATTTTTATGTGCTCATTTTGTTTGTACTTTTAGTATAATATTCTTAAACCTCTACAGTTGGTATTGTCAAGAACTTATTAAATTCATTATTTGGGTCCGTTGGGATTTTTTATATTACAGTTGGTATTGTCAAGAACTTATTAAATTCATTATTTGCGTCCATTGGGATTGTTTATATTAAGTCAACATTGTTGAAATGGGAAAATGTAATAAAATGTCATATGGCAGGTCCTACTCACTGGCTGCTCAGCGGGCGGCGTTGCAACATTTATTCACTGCAATGAATTTCGTGATCTTTTTCCAAATAGTGTTCATGTCAAATGCATGGCCGATGCTGGATTTTTCATGGATTTGTATTTTCTCACTGACATTCACTGACAATATGTTAAAATGATTTGTGTTTATCATTTATTTAAAAAGAATTATTTATATTTTTTAAGAATTTCGTGATCTTTTTCCAAAGAGTGTTCATGTCAAATGCATGGCCATGCTGGATTTTTCATCGATTTGTATGTTCTCACTGACATTTACTTAGAATATGTTCAAATGATTTGGGTTTATCGTTTATTGGAAAAGAATTATTTATATTTCTATAAAAAGAACCATGGGATTTATAATTGAAAATTACAAAAGTTTAATATTGTAAACTGGATCTATGCTTTAATCTACAACCTACCTGCATATCTTTTAATATTTTAAAACATCTTTTATGTACATGGATATTTTGCCTGTATTCCATAGTTTAATGCATATTTTGATAATTTGATTACATACATCTGTTGCATTACAGAGAGGACGTAGCAGGTCGAAATCTATTTAGACTTGACACTATTGAAGAAGTCACATTTCATGTATATACCTCGACTCTTTTCTACGTATATATTCTAAGCTAATTGAATTTTTTTCATTTGTTCTCTTTGTTTTCTTCATCTCTATTTCTGATGTTTGCAATTTTGTTTCACATGATATATATTTTTAATTGTCATTGTTTTATTCAATATGATATTTTATTTCAGGGTTCTTTAAAACACTTGCCAGCTGCTTGCACATCGAAAATGCATCCTGGAAGTCTGGTAGTATGATGTTTAATAATTATTTTCTATTCAGTATGATAACCGTAAATTTTGAAAATATTTTGGAATATGATTATTAGAGAGAATTAATCAATTCACTTTTGTTTTGATAATCAGATTCTTAAATATTATAGAAATCTACAATAAACATAATACCAATTATTGTTATTCTAAACTAAGTTACTATAAAAATTACCTATTAATTTCTATAAAAATTGTTACTGACAGTGATTGTACAAAATGGCAGTGTCACTTTCCCCAATATCTTTTACCGTTCATCAAACCACCACTTTTTGTTGTAAACTCTGCATATGATCCGTTACAGGTAGATAAAATAGTTGTAGACTTTTTTTGTTGTAAACTCTGCACATGATCCGTTACAGGTAGATAAAATAGTTGGAGACTTTTTCACTGTTTATCATACATCATATAACAATCGAATGCGATTTCGTATCTTCTATGGCTGTCAATTTGTTTTCTATAGGTTGCAAATATTTGGGTGCCTGTTTCAGCAGATCCCAACGGTATTTGGGACAAGTGCAAGGCAAATATCACGGCCTGCGCTCCCTGGCAATTGAAAATAATGAAAGGTTACTTTCTGCATAAATACCCAAAGTTATTTTTTTTCTCTACTGAAACAATCACGGGTGTAATGACACCCGCCTAGCCAGCTTTATCATAGAGAGTTTGATTCTAATGAATTTAAGGAGAATTTAACTAGTGTTTCATGATAAAGGGCCAATGATTTTGCAGGTTTCAATACTGGGCTATCCATCATGGCCAACCCCATAGCTTTAACCAACTAGACTATCCATGATGACCTAAACCTAAGGCTTTTCTTTCCAGTAACACTATCCATTTTTTCTTTCAAGAAACCCAAGTTTGTGAAGGGATTATTCGTAGATTTTTGGATACTGTTATCAGTCACAGGATTAAGGAATGTTATAATCAGTGCGCTAACATACTGTTACCAATCACAGGATACAGGGACAAGACGATCAGTGCATTAACACCCGTGTTTGACTCATGCGACGGAGGGTTGTTTATCGATTCATGTTATTCACATTGTCAAACTGAAGTACAAGATCTGTGGCACTCAGCGAATTCTCCAAAATTGAATTCGAAGGTACATCGTTATTGACTTTTTCTAGATAATGTTCTAAACAAGTTATGTTCACAGTTCAAGTTGATATACATGTGTATATGTTTTTGTTTTGTTACAGACCATTGCAGAAGCTGTTGGTGATTGGTTTTTCAATCGCACTGTTGTCAAGTATATTGCTTCAGACGGTCCCCACCCTTGTGGTTCCACTTCTTAGGGAAAGAAAAAATTGTGGATGGGAATATTCATTTTGATGTTATTTTTCAAATTTATATAAAATAAAAAAACGTCTTTATGATACTTTATTATTTAAATAAAAATTGTCTCTGGGAAATCCGGAAGGTGGTGAGAGAACGATATGCACTTCAAAACTTGAATTCCAGACCATTTTATTTTGGAAGTGGCTAAGTTATAATAGCAGTTAATTTGATCCAGAGGATATATAGTAAAAATGTTGAAGTTGAAGAAGTTTCATAACGATGTTGTTAATTATAATTTTATATATTACAATTAAAATGATTTTATTTGAATTTTGTTTACTATTTTTTATAATTTTTTAAAATTGTTGAAAATATATGTATTTTTCAAGAAAGATGGAAAAAAAATAAATGTGCAGATGGTTGTAAATTTAAAAACTTCAGAAGTTATTTTCTATAATTAAATATATAATCTCAGTTGTGATTTTATTTTTATATTCAGTATAGATCCAATATCAAATATAATTTGTTAAGTCACTTATTTTATAATGGAAAAAAAAAATTACACCTTAAAATTTTCAATCCTCCAAACGCTGATATATATAGATATATAGTTTCATTATTTAAATTGCATTTTTTAACACCTTTGAATAATTGTATTAATTGCATTTTTGTAACACCCAATAATTGTATTAAGGACTAATTATTTTTACTTTGTGTAACTTAGTAATTTATGGTTTGTGGCTGAAAGAGTGGTAAGGAAAAACTTTGCATTAAGATAGATACATGAACTTGTCATAGTAGAGTAAAGAAAGAAAAACCAGAACTTGTGACAGAGTACTATTGCTGGGTTAAACCTGGAAGTCAGTGGAACCCTTCAACTGATTCATTCATTCGTGTGAGTACAATACTGGATTGGTGTTGTCGTCGACAGGACCTTTGAGTACTATACTGGACTGGTGTTGTCGTCCTGAGGTCGGTCCAGATACAGGTTACCTCAATTTGGAATTTTCGTCGTGACAGATACAGGTTACCTCAATTTGGAATTTATTTCTTCAAACTGTTAGGTGAGGAAAAAGCCTCAGGGGACAAGAGGTAATTGCGAGTCTCGAGGTTGGGAGGTGTGGTCTTTTCAAATAAATTTCTGAATTGTTGAAAGTTACATAAATTTTCTTACTAATGAAAACCCTACAAGAAAACTACAATAATTATTACGAACTACAGGTTACAATTTCTGAAACAAAAAAACTACAATAATGATTAGGAACTACAGGTTACAATTTCTGAAAGAATACGCTAGTTGATTTATTACTGAGTTATAGTTATTCTTTTAATAGAAAGATTAAGAGTTTTCTTACTGTAAAGTAATTATTCGATAAGGAAAAGATTGTTGTAATATAATTATGTTACTGTATCTCGGTCCATGTAATGGATGACTTATAATGTGTGCCCATTCTTTAAAATACTATGATTTTAATCCTTTTAATTAACTGGAAGCAAAATAATAAAGAAAATTTTTGGTACGGTCCTGATGATAGTAGATATAAATGTAATGACCCCGGTAATTCATAAAATTACTTCCCTCTTTTCTTAAAAAAAAACATATATATATATATAATATTGGGATAAAGATTATTGTTACTTTGTGTAATGAAACTTGAGCATGAATAAAACAAAATTACATTCAGTAACTTCGAGCAATGAAGTTATTCTTTTAAAAAAAAACAGTTGTCAAGAAGGGAAGAGAAACCCTAACTGTTTTTGCTCCTTTAGAAAGGATGGAGAAATCCGGGCTGTTGGGGGAACAGACGGGAGAAAGGAAAAAGGCATGTTAAGTCTCTTAGGGACCAGATAACATGGCACATGCTGTGCATTAAAGAAATTGCTGAAGACAGTGGTCTGGCAATAAGCTTGGGGGGAGACATAATTCTAGTAATTAGTCTCATGGTTGGGAGGATTGACAAGCAAAGGACAGTTTCCTATTCCTAAATCTGGAAAGGTGTGGAAGCCTACAGACAAATTACACATAGGAAAGGTGTGGAAGCCTACAGACAAATTACACTGGTAAGTATGACTGTGGAATTTTGTACAGTTACCGTGTATGTATCATTTAGTTAAGTAAACAAAAGACTTAACAGTATTCTGTGACATAAACAAATAAAGAATGTATTTCAGGAACTACTGTATTGGGGCCAAATCAATGTAGAATAACCTTAATTATTCGCTAGCCAGAAGTAACTCCTCAGTAATAGGAGGGTAACCAGCAGGCTGTAAGCGACAAATAAATAGTAAAACATTTATGAGAAACATGGGCGGTCTCAATCGGAGCTAAATAAGAAAACATCCAGACTGTTTAATAACTCAACAGACAGAGTAGAAGACCTGTAAAAGAAAGATAGGAGGAAACCCTTATCTTGTTAAATGCAACCGTGAACAAGAACTTAAGTAAACCTCTTAAGATAAATAATTCTTACAGGAAATTTGAATTATATTTTACAGAATGGTAATATGTTCCAAAATCTCTGTGGAAGAGAAGCCATAAATATCATGATTAAGTAACTAAATGCCGCGAGAAATCGTGAATCATTGTCATTCACTGCGCGCTAAGGCGGTTCCTCCAAAATACTTATTAACCAAGTCGAAAGAACGATAACTCAAAACATTGTAAGTAAATCAATACTCAGGTGTTAGGAAAACCCAGATAAAACCAAACTGTTGGTGAATAAATACGAAGGACTCCTGCAGTAAAAGAATCCCTAAATAGGAACCATGCATGTATACATTAAACCGAATACGTATAAATATGCAGAACAATTATACAAAACTGTAACTAGCATTAGGAGAAATAAATCTTTCATTAGATGAATTAAACTGTGCCGAGACTGTGCGGGCGAACCCCTAGAAAACACTCTAAGGGTTCAGAACCCAGCTCGAAGTTAAATTCCAGAGATGGAAGAATTTCTTAAATTCATGAAAAGAAATGGTAACGCGCCCATAATACAAAGTTATATATATATTAGAAGAGCTTGGAAGTAGGTTCAGCTCAATGTCAAGAAAAACAAATCCATAACATTAGTATATCAGTCTGTACATTGTGACTCGCTCAACAGCTAGAAGGCGGTCAAATGTCACAAAATATTTACAACCCCATGGATGAAAGTCCATGAGTAGCGAATGGTAATTTAACAAATATCCAAACAGTTAAAACAAGAAACCCAAGTCAGGAACAACTTGCAGTAAACCATGGCGGAGAAATTACTGAAGGCTTCAACAACAAATAGAGGACCTGCCAGCAAACGGTGGGGTCAACCCGAGAACTGACACCCAATATGCAGAGTCGAACGACCCATGAAACAAATCGACTCACCTGGAGGCAACGAGCCGGAATGAATGGCTACCACTTTCCAATCGAGGCAACGTGTAACCAACCTGTAACAAATCAAACAGACCCGTTAGCAATTCTGGGTTATCATAATCCATTAATCATAATCTGCGAGTAAGTGTAAAGAAAACAGAGGTCACCGGTATCGGCCATACCTCAGCTCGAATCTGGGTAGAGCCAAACATATGAAACCTGCAACAACGCCTCGGAAACGGAACAAGATAGCAGACAACCCCGAACATTCATAAGACCTGCATCAGGCAGAAGGGAAAAGAGTGTCTTTGCCATCACCATGGATGAATGACTCTAGATAACTGTAATACGAAAGAATAGCTGGGATACCTCTATCAGAACAGTCAACAGAGTAACAGAGGGTTCCGGCTCAGTGTAAACAACAGAGACAAGTCGAGAGACGCCTGTAGAAGCCGTGGCAGAAATGCCAAATGAACTCTCTGGAGGCAGGTGTATACCCCGCGAGTGTCAAACCCTAATGCATTAACTTTGAAAAGTAGGATTAGCTCTTCATCGTTCGATGGACAAGAGCTCCCCCATCACCGTCGATCTCGTCTAAGGATCCCGAGATGCAGATCTCTAATCAGAGGAGTGAATAACAGTCACAGTCGCTAGCGCGCAAGAATAAGTAAGCACTGTAGGTAAGCCACATGGCAAACCTTGGCGGTTGATATTAAAACCTTGGGATTGAAAATCATAAATTATGTACTTCCACGATCCATACAGTACGCCTTCCGCACAACATATCGGATAACCTTTTAATGCAAGTCAATTATAACCTTTAATCCCTTCATGTAACTTTACATGTAATCGTTGGAAAGTAAACATTGTAAAAAAAAAATTTATGCATGCGGGGTATTCATAGTAAGAGTTGTGACATATGGTATCAGAGCCCAGTTACAAAACTGAGGCCTCTGGGGAAACAAAACAATATAAAAAAAAAAAAAATGAATAATAGTGATATGCATATGAAAGTATCAAAGATAGAAATAATATATAATTATTGCTATTGACATGGTAATGTTCGTTATTCTGCTACTTAAAATTATGAGCAAGCACAGGAGCAGAAGCCAGGGGATTACAACATGAGAAGAGCAGATAGTACATCTCATAGGTACACAGTGGGACAAGGGACCCATGATCCTGAAATTAACCCAGAACTATGGGTACAACTAGGGGAAGAAGCCAGAGTTACCAATCAAGCAATCTTGGAAACAGTGCAAGAACTTAAAAGGGAAATGGCTCGATTACGAGAAGACAATGCACAACTGACAATAGAACAGGAAAGGATTTTAAAAAGTTTGTCTGATAGATAGAATCAACTGCCGATTAATCCTAGTACAGAACAACAGAGGATGTCAGAGGAACAGAATCATCATGTACCACCTGAGAGATCTGAAGAACAAGAGGAGCGTTCTGATAACGCATTAGAGCAGCAAACCTCAAAGAGACAAAGGATGGAGTTACAAGGAGAATTCCGCAAGATTAAGCCACCACATTTTGACGGAGAACAGGAAGAAGTGGCGGAAGCATGGTTGATTAATATGAATAAATATTTTCAATTGTACGAGTACGACCATAACCTTAAAGCCCGGTTGGCTATTTTCCAACTGCAAGGGAAGGCCACCTTATGGTGGGAGGAAGTCAAGATAGTGAAGGGGGTGACGGAGCAAACAATCACTTGGGAAAATTTCCAAAGGTACTTTAAGGAGAGATATTTAACTGAACGTTTTTATGATGAAAAAGCGCGAGATTTCCATGATCTGCAGTTGGGACAGCAGACGATGGATGAATTTATTACCCACTTCACCTCCTTGCTATGTTATGTGCCATACATAAGGGAAGAAAAAGCAAAAGTGCAACGTTTTGTTAGCAGCCTGCCCCCATATATGCGAGAAAGGATTGAATTTGATAATCCTAAGTCAATGGACGAAGTCATTCGTAAAGCCAGAATTTGTTATCAACAAAGCAAGCAAAAAGGAGAGACTGCTAGCAAGAAATGGAATGAAAGGAAGGGCTTCAAGTCAAATGGTCTAAATAAAGGTAGTCGCAGTGGCAAAGGGATTGGCAAGGGACCAAATAACAGAAATGTAACTAGAACTGCATCCAAGTTTAAGACAACAAATGAACCAAAAATCAATGAACAGCATGCAAGACTGGACAGTGAGGGGACAGCCAGACCCCAGGTACAGTGCTGGGGTTGTGGGGGACCACACTATGTTAAAAATTGCCCACAGCGGAAGGGAACGGAACAGCTGTCCCAAATTCATCAAGCCTCAACTGTTGGTGAAGTTGGACGTAGCATACCCAGAATTCAACGCAGCTTTGGACGATCGCCAGGCGGAATATCAACCCACCATGGTCGAATTTGAAGGTAAGATTTCAAACCTTACTATAACTATTTTAATTGTCCCAGGCACTACATTAAGTTACGTGAGTCCAAAGATAGTAGAGCGCTATAAATTACAGCCTGTTAGATTTAAAAACCCATGGCTAGTACAACTAGCTACAGGAGCCAAGAGGCGAGTCACATAAAAAATTAAGGATTGTTCGCTTAAAATAGCTAGAGAACTAGTGGTGGCAGATCTGAATGTACTTCCTCTCGGTTCATATGATGTTTTAATTGGTATGGACTGGTTGGAAAGACACTGGTCGTTAGTTGATTGCAAAACTAAGGTTATTTATTATAAAGATCAGAATGGACATAGAAAAGAAATGCAAGGGATCCAACGACTAGTGCAAATCCGACCAATAACCGCGACCTAGCTGGCGAAATGTATTCGAAAAGGGTGCCAGATGTATGCTATTCAAGTGGGTTTTGTAGATTCTAAAGGCAAAGCAGCAACCTTAGACAACATTCCTGTAATACGAGAATTTGCAGATGTATTTCCGGAGGAAATTCCCGGATTACCCCCAAAAAGAAATATAGATTTTACTATCGAATTGATACCAGGCGCAACTCCAGTATCACGAGCACCTTACAGAATGAGTGTGCCTGAGTTAACATAATTGAAGATGCAACTGCAAGAATTATTAGATAAAAATTACATTCGACCTAGCGTGTCGCCTTGGGGAGCCCCAGTATTCTTCGTCAAGAAAAAGGATGGAACCCTTCGAATGTGCATTGATTACCGTCAGTTAAACAAACTGACCATCAAAAACAAGTATCCCTTACCACGAATTGACGAACTGTTCGATCAAGTGAAAGGAGCAACTGTGTTCTCTAAGCTTGACTTACGGTCAGGCTACCACCAGATCCGGATTAAAGAAGAGGACATTGCTAAAACCACCTTTCGAACAAGGTATGGGCATTATGAGTTTGTGGTATTACCTTTTGGGTTAACTAACGCCCCTGCCACTTTCATGTGTTTAATGAATAGTATTTTTCATCAATACTTGGATCGGTTTGTGCTGATATTTATCGACAACATATTGATATATTCTTGTACGGTTGAAGAGCACCAGGAACATCTTAGAATGGTGCTAAAGATCCTTCGAGAACACCAGCTATACGCCAAGTTTAGTAAATGTGACTTTTTCCAGGAGGAAATTCAATATTTAGGCCATGTAATCACCAAAGATGGCATTGTTGTAGACCCTGAAAAGATAAAGGCTATAATGGAGTGGCCTGTACCAAAGGATGCTGCAGATATCCGGTCCTTTATGGGTTTAGCTGGATATTATAGACGATTTGTGAAAGGTTTCTCCAAAGTGGCATTTCCCATCACATCTTTGCAGAAAAAGGGAAGAGCATTCCAATGGACCCTCGAGTGCTAGAGAAGCTTCAAACAATTAAAACAATTGCTTACCACAGCACCTATCTTGAGTATAGCTGATCCTGACAAAGAATATGTGGTATGTACTGATGCAAGCAAGGAGGGGCTGGGAGGCATATTAATGCAAGAAGGCAAAGTGATTGCCTATGAATCAATAAAGTTAAAAGAACATGAGCAAAAATACTCTGCTTATGATCTGGAATTGGCCGCTGTTATACATGCCTTGAAGATGTGGCGGCACTACCTTATGGGAAGGAAGTTTTTGTTGTTGACCGACCACCATAGTCTAACTAATTACTTCAGCCAGCCTACTTTAAAAGCAAGACAAGCTCGGTGGGCAGACTTCCTAAGCACCTTTGACTTTGATATTAAACATTTGCAAGGAAAGGAAAACCGAGTGGCTAATGCCTTAAGTCGAAAGGTACAAAGCTTATACCAAATCTCCCTAAGTAGTTGGAAAAGTACTCTCTTAGAAACAGTACAAAAAACAACAGAACAGGATGCTGAATATCAGCAAATAAAGCAGCAACTACAGCAGACTAATAGTGAGGGAGACCAACAAGAATTTGAACTAGATAATGCAGGTATGCTATACTACAAAAGAAGAATATATGCTATACTACAAAATCTGATTTTGGATGAGTTTCACACTAGTCACTATGCAGGACATCCAGGCTATCAGAAGATGATTACTGCAATTCGAAAAAATTATTTCAGGCCAGGAATGAAGAAGGATGTGAGCAAGTACTTGGATCGGTGTTTGGAATGCCAACAAATTAAAACAGAACATCAACAACGAGCCTGACTGTTGCAGCCACTACCTATTCTAGAATGGAAATGGGAAACCATTTCCATGGATTTTATCACTAGGTTGCCTAAGACAAAAAGAAATAACGATTCTATAATGGTGGTAGAAGACAACTTGAGTAAAGCCGCACATTTCATACCTGTACAATCTACGTACAAGGCTGCGCAGATTGCTCATGTCTTTATGCAGAATGTATTTAAATTACATGGACTTCCGAAAACAATAATTTCTGATCGTGATGTGAAATTCACCTCAGCCTTTTGGAGGACATTGTTTGCTGAATTGGGGACTCAGCTGAACTTCAGTACAGCGTATCATCCCCAAACAGATGGCTAGACGGAGCGGGTAAACCAAGTGGTAGAAGATATGTTAAGGGCTTACGTGATGCAACAGCCTACGGTATGGGAAGAGTATCTACATTTGGTAGAATTCGCATATAACAATGGTTACCATACCTCAACACAACTAAGTCCTTTTGAAGTTTTGTATGGGCGAAAGTGCCGTACTCCTTCGAATTGGGGTGGACTAGAGGATAGGTTGAGTTTGGGACCTGATATGCTTAAAGAAATGGAAGACATGGTAAAAAGGGTACGAGCTAATTTGAAAGTTGCCCAAGATAGACAGAAAAATTTTGCAGATCGGAAAAGAAGATTTAAGGAATATCAGGTGGGAGACCATGTTTACATCAAGATTTAAGCCAAGAGAAGTACACTACAATGGAGCGGTTGCGCTAAGTTAGCACCCCGATATTGTGGACCCTTCCAAGTGCTGGCAAGAGTTGGGCCGGTAGCATACCAACTCGCTCTGCCCAGCCACATCCGGGTTCACAATGTTTTCCATGTATCAATTTTAAAAAAATATGTCTATGATCCTAGGCATGTGATCAGATGGCAAGAGATTCAGGTGGGAATTATTAGGACAATGAGGATTGTCAAGGTAATAGTTAGTCGCTTATTTTCTTAAAAGAAAAGAAAACTAACTTAAATATTACTTGCTGCAGGTCGAACCGGAAGGAGAGGTCCTGGTCGAACCTCTGAACATTCTCGACCAGAGAGAAGTGCAGCTGCGGAAACGAGTTATTACCCAAGTTAAGGTTCAATGCCAACACTTTGGGCCGGAGGAGGCCACTTGGGAAGATGAAGCGCTAATGATGAGGAATTATCCAGGACTGTTTGAAGCTGGCAGACATCGGGACGATGTCCAGTCTCAGGGGGAAGATGTAATGACCCCGGTAATTCATAAAATTACTTCCCTGTTTTCTTAAAAAAAAAAACATATATATATATATATATAATATTGGGATAAAGATTATTGTTACTTTGTGTAATGAAACTTGAGCATGAATGAAAGAAAACTACATTCAGTAACTTCGAGCAAGGAAGTTATTTTCTTAATGATAATGTTTCTTTTAAAAAAAAACAGTTGTCAAGAAGGGAGGGAAACCCTAACTGTTTTTGCTCCTTCCTTAGAAAGGATGGAGAAGTCTGCGCTGTTGGGGAACAGACAGGAGAAAGAAAAAGCATGTTAAGTCTGGTAGGGACCAGATAACATGGCACATGTTGTGCATTAAAGAAATTGCTGAAGACAGTGGTCTGGCAATAAGCTTGGGGGGAGACATAATTCTAGTAATTAGTCTCATGGTTGGGAGGATTGACAAGCAAAGGACAGTTTCCTGTTCCTAAATCTGGAAAGATGTGGAAGCCTACAGACAAATTACACAGGTAAGTATGACTGTGGAATTTTGTACAGTTATCGTGTTTGTATCATTTAGTTAAGTAAACAAAAGACTTAACAGTATTCAGTGATATAAACAAATAAAGAATGTATTTCAGGAACTATTGTATTGGGGCCAAATCAATGTAGAATAACCTTAATTATTCTCTAGCCAGAGGTAACTCCTCAGTGATAGGAGGGTAACCAACAGGCTGTAAGCGACAAATAAACAGTAAAAACATTTATGAGAAATATAGGCAGCCTCAATCGGAGCTAAATAAGAAATCATTCCAGACTGTTCAATAACTCAACAGGCAAAGTAGAAGACCTGTAAAAGAAAGACAGGAGGAAACCCTTATCTTGTGAAATGCAACCGTGAAGAAGAAGTTAAGTAAACTCCTTAAGATATATAATTCTTACAGGAAACTCGAATTATATTTTACAGAATGGTATTATGTTCCAAATCTCTGTGGAAGAGATGCCATAAATATCATGATTAAGTAACTAAATGCTGCAAGAAATCGTGAATCATTGTCATTCACTGCGCGCTAAGGCGGTTTCCCCAAAATACTTATTAACCAAATCGAAAGAACGATAACTCAAAACATTATAAGGAAATCAATACTCAGGTATTAGGAAAACCCAGATAAAACCAAACTGTTGGTGAATAAATACGAAGGATGCCTGCAGTAAAGGAATCCCTAAATAAGAACCGTGCATGTATACATTAAACCGAATACGTATAAATATGCAGAACAATTATACAGAACTATAACTAGCATTATGAGAAATAAATCTTTCATTAGATGAAATAAACTATGCCGAAACTGTGAGGGCGAACCCATAGAAAACAATCTAAGGGTTCAGAACCCAGCTTGGAGTTAAATTCCAGAGATGGAAGAACTTCTTAAATCCATGAAAAGAAATGGTAATGCGCCCATAATACAAAGTTATATATATATATATTAGAAGAGCTTGGAAGTAGGTTCAGCTCGATGTCAAAAACCAAAACCATAACATTAGTATATCAGTCTGTACATTGTGACTCGTTCAACAGCTAGAAGACGGTCAAATGTCACAAAATATTTACAACCCCATGGATGAAAGTCCATGAGCAGCGAATGATGATTTAACAAACATCCAAACAGTTGAAACAAGAAACCCAGGTCGGGAACAACTTGCAGTAAACCACGGCGGAGAAATTACTGAAGGCTTCAACAACAAATAGAGGAACCTGCCAGCAAACGGCGGGGTCAACCCTAGAACCGGCACCCAAGATGCAGAGTCGAACGACCCATGAAACAAATCGACTCACGTGGAGGCGACGAGCCGGAAGGAATGGCTACCACTTTCCAATCGAGGCAACATGTAACGAACCTGTAACAAACCAAACAGACCTGTTAGCAATTCTGGGTTATCATAAACCATTAATCATAATCTGCGAATAAGTGTAAAGAAAATAAAGGTCACCGGTAGTGGCCATACCTCGGCACGAATCTGGGTAGAGCAAAATATATGAAACCTGCAACAACGCCTCGGAAACGGAACAAGGTAGCAGAGAACCCCGAACATTCATAAGACCTGCATCAGGCAGAAGGGAAAAGAGTGTCTTTGCCATCACCATGGACAAATGATACTAGATAATTGTAATACGAAGAATAGCTGGTATACCTCTATCAGAACAGTCGACAGAGGAACAGAGGGTTCCGACTTGGACTTGGTGTAAACAACAGAGACAAGTCGAGAGACGCCTGTAGAAGCCGCGGCGGAAATGCCAAATGAACTCTCGGGAGGCAGGTGTATACCCCGCGAGTGTCAAACCCTAAAGAATTAACCTTGAAAGGCGGGATTAGCTCTCCATCGTTCGATGGACAAGAGCTCCCCCATCACTGTCGATCTCGTCTCAGGATCCCGAGATGCAGATCTCTGACCAGAGGAGTGAATAGCAGTCACAGTCGTAAGCGCGCAAGGACAAGTAAGCGCTGTAGGTAAGCCACATGGCAAACCTTGGCGGTTGACATTAAAACCTTGGGATCAAAAATCATAAATTATGTACTTCCAAAATCCATACAGTACGCCTTCCCCAAGACATATCAGAAAACCTTTTAATGCAAGTCAATTATAACCTTTAATCCCTTCATGTAACTTTACATGTAATCGTTGGAAAGTAAACATTATAGAAAAAAAAATTATGCATTCGGGATATTCATAGTAAGAGTTGTGACA
>APFE031051157.1:0-16022 GCA_000404065.3 Pinus taeda | reverse complement strand
GGATTTAATTTAAAATACCCAAGAACCCGCCTCACCATCGATGTAGAGGATCTGATACTCTGGCAAAGCGCGGCACTCTGGCTTGCAGTCAAATTTTTTAAATCTGTGAACAGTTGAGTAATATCTATTCTAGATTTTGATTCATTGATCGTAATTAGAAACAAATAAAGCGGCACTCTGGCTTGCAGTCAAATTTTGAAATCTGTGAATAGTTGAGTAATATCTATTCTAGATTTTGATTCATTGATCGTAATTAGAAACAAATAAAGCTGCATGGTCGATCTGATCTGCATGCATCACAAGTTTTAATCACAATTCATTCCCCTGCTTGGCATGCCTTAGAAGACTGGGAACTAATTGAATCATCAAACTATGCATTTTTGCGTTTTCAAGTTCGCAGAATCTAACTATACTTTCGGTATTCTAAGAGTGTTTATTGATTTTTTATAGGAGTGCTTATTGCTAGCTACCACGCAAACGCAAACCATCTTCATCTTCATCTCTTTGATTCTCTTTTAAAGCAGAAATGGAAATCAATAATAATTGGCGAAAAGTCATAATGTAGAAATGGGTATATATGGTCATGCTAACCATCTATTAATTAAACGAATTAAATGCTCAAATTTATATTTATATGGACGGCTACTGTTCTCACCTGTTATATGCCTCTCCATCAAAACCTTCCTTCTATTTCTGCAACTCAAGACAGCATTCCTCCCTTTTTCAATGGTGTCAGAGTCGTATCGTTCTTGACCATCAAATGTTTTCTTCCCTTCCCTTGGAGCTTGGACGGCTCCAAGGGTTGCCATCGAAATTTAGATGCTATGATGCATTGACCCAATTTAGATGGTATTTCACCCATCTTCCCCTTTGAATCGTCGGATCAGAATCGACCTCCGCAACGCTAAATGTTGTTTCATATAGAGCATGTTGCGTCACCCAACTCTCATGGAGCTCTTTTTTAATGGACAATAAAAGTCAATCCTCAGTAGATGGGATCAAAAATCGCATCAGCAACTTCAATCAGAAATTTATTTATGAACACAGCGAAACCAAGAAACCGCAGGCCCTCTCCTCCAGAAAAACGCTCCCAATGGCCATTATTCGACGATGGCCACCGCCCGGCTCCAACCCTGATTTTGGCAAGTAGGGATCTATATCGCATGTAAGGATGCAGAGGATCTGATTTTAAAAACCCACAAACCACAGGGTCTGCGGAATTTCTGCTCCAGAAAAACGTTCCCAGTGGCCATTCTTCAACGATGGCTACCGTCCAGATCCAACCATGATATTGGCAGCCCTGTTTCTCTTGATTTCTGTGCATTAAGGGTTCTATACTTCCTCTTCACCAAGGATTTAAATTTAAAAATCCAAATAACACTGAACATGAATTTACCGCAAAGGAATCGAAACGACTATCGAGTTATGCGAAAGAAATTTGTTTCTAAAATCAAATCGAATCCTCTCTCATTCAGCTAATCTTATTATTTACAAAGAGTGATGCCTTATTATTTACTTGTGATCGAGTCAGATGCCTCATTTAACTGTGATCCCTGGGCAGAGTTGTCTTGATTCAATAATTGATGCGCTACGTGCCTCTTCTTTCGCCTCCACCTCTTAGGGAACACAACCACGCCTCTGCCTTCGCCTCCACCTCTCAGGGAACACAAGCACGCCTCCGCCTCCGCCTCCCCCTCTCAGAGAATACACCAAACAGACAAACACACACAGTCACACACCAAACAGATGACAGACCAGACCACATTCATACGGAAACACAACATATGGAGCTCCAAACATACAGACGCACGAGACTAGACCACACAACGAAACTTTGTGAGGAGGAGAGGCATTTCAATGCCAATGCCAATATGAATCAAAAAATTGAATCGACTTAAACCAATCAAGATCGTTGATCCTTGATGATGATTAATTCTATCACATTCTGCAAATTTTGTTAAGAACACTGGTTATCTCTTAAATTTTTGATGACAGTTCTGTTTGCAAGGGAGGGCTGAGATTGCAAAATGCGGAAATATGCTCCAGCGTTTTTAATCGCTGCACAACAAAAGCTTAATCTAAAGCTAGACCACAAAAGCACAACCCACAAAAGCTACACCAACTTTTTAAACGGCTGGACAACAAAACCTATAGCGACACGACAAAATCACAATCCCAAGCAAAAATAGTAATAAAAGTACAATCCACGTCATCCCAGCCCTGCCAGTTTCATAAAAGGCATAAAATTGTGGGTATTATAACTTCTACAAGGATAATAAGATTTACGTGGATAATAAGATCTACAATGTAATACCTTGTTCTGCATTTGCTAGAAGATAATTTATTCCATGTGATATAGAGCTAATATTAAATTAATTTAAGAGGGAGCTGTGTGTAGAAGAACTCATTGCTGTAACCTGTGCAAACTGAAAGAAAAGTGATTATAACGTGTATGACAGAGCATTTTCTTTTCACGATGGTTAACCTGTGTAATGAATGCTGCTAGTAAAGGAATTCATGTAAACATGTGAGTACAGAGAACCGGCCTCATAGGCTTATTAAATAGCTAGAGCACAAATTAACTGTGAAAAACAAATCGGCATGTGTGAAATCAGAGAAAGAAAAGGAAGAATGGTAAAACGAAATCTTGTGTACCATAATGGGAGCTTACTTCTGTAACCGCAAAGGAAACGGAACGCATACAGAAGCCCCAGATGGGTTATAGAACCTCGGGTAAATAACCCATAATTTAGTAGCAAAACCCTAAGTAAAACCCTAGCAATCGAAAACACTGCGAACGTGCCTAGCATCCAGGGTTCCAGAACCATGGCTATCGCAGAAAAGGGCTTATAGGATTAATCAATCCTGCTAAGCAATAAATGAAATAGACATTCAACCCAAAATTCAAGTCCAGAAAATAGCCATCGCGGTAATACTATGCATAGCTTAATTAAACGATTAACTTAAATCAGAAATATCCTTACATGAAGTATGGCATAATACAACCAGAAGTAATTGTATCTTCATCATAAAAAAGTAGTTTCTGTGTTTAAACGATCAAGTTATCAAAATACATAGTAGCAGACGATATTGAATACATCGAGGTAGAACAGTCGAGTCGACATATAACATTAAACCTAAAGCCGCAGAGTTGCCGTCATATTCACATCAAGAGCCTCCGACTTTATCAATGAACGGAGCGTATAACTAAAGATTAAAAAAAACAGGGCCGAGGCCTTAACTCGCCCAGAACTGTCTGAGCTAACGACAGATACAGCCACTCCATTGGAAAACAAAACTCTCCGCCTGGCGTCCAGAAAGCCGGCAAAAGCCCAATAAGGGAATTTCCATTCAGTTCCAGGACAGAGATAAGCGTATAACAAAACGAAACCGTGACTTCAAGTTCTGAACCCTTCTCCTTTCAAAAACAAGATAGCCGGAAAGGCTAAGAACTTACCCGGAAATTCGTTGAAAGCCAAGCCAAGTAAGCTGTCACCTCGCCATCATCCAGAGTGCATCGCGGCAACATCGCCACCCAATCTGCAAGGAATTCACACGTAACTGTAATAGAAAATCCAGATAGGAACTTTTACAAGATATCAAGCAAAGTAGCCATCGAACAACCATTCTCTCACCTGTCAACTGGTTGGAATTGATATCGTCCCTCGTCAAGAAACCCTCGTTCGCCGCTGCAACATGCTGAATGCATCACGCGAGCAAACCCCAGAACGAGTTATCCTCAGGCGGAGCTAAGAGGTAGGCAGAGCGCCAAAGCAAAGGGTAGCAAATGACCCTCAGACCCTGCGTAAGAGCATGAAAAGCCGCCCGCAGTGACTCCAGCCGTGCGTCAACCGAACCAACGTAGAGCTGGAGAATCCCGAGGAGTCCTGTCTCACCTGCGTTGCCATTAAATCGGCATGGCAGAGTAATTAAATGACAGAAGTCTGGTGGGTGGTAAAGCTCGATGCATGATGGTGTGGGTGAACGTATTTAGAACCATAATGGCCTGACAGTAAACATAAATGTCAACCGTAGCAATACCACCGCAAACTTTATCCATTTGTATATTCAATATTTATGTAATTTGATCAGTCGAATTAAGGTTAGGAATATGCAATTCATCATGGCAGGTTAATAGTATTTTAATAGTAAAAAGAAATTTACATGGCTTTATGAATATTTGTTATAACTGCAAGCTTTTGAGCTTTTTTTATTTTGTGTCCTTGCTTTTTCTGAGAATTTTTGCTTCATTGTAATGGTAGGCTCATCATCGGCTTTTGTTTTTTCTTGATTTTCTTGTGTGGTGTTTTCCATCGGTTTTTTTTTGGATTTTTCTTGTTGTTTTTTGTGGTGTTTGGTTTTCTGGTTCATCTGTTTTTTTGGATTTTTTTTGGTTCTATAATGTTATTTTTATTTGGTTTTTGATATTTTTTTAGTTCGTTGTTTTTTATTTTTATTTTTTCTTTAAATATTTTATACATGTATATATATTTAGATTTTTATTTTTTATTATATATATATGTTGTTGTATTTGTAGTTGTTGTATTCTTTTAGCATGTGTTTTTTTTTTTTTTTTGTGCCCCTTTTTTTTTAGATTTTGTGATTACTTTAAATACAAGACCAACTGCTGCAGTATCCAACTCCCAACAAACATCAGGAATGTTTTGTATCTCCTCTATTGTAATCTTCCTTATAGGAATCTCATGTGAAAACTTAAGAAACTTTGTCTTCGGCATGACTAATCTAGAAACAAGCTCTAAAATACAGAAAAGGAATGGAATCCTTGAAAGCATGCGAGTTGATTGTGGGAAAGCATGATTTCCTTCCCAATCAGGAAATGAAATGAAAAGCCACATATTGCATCTCAATTAAAGTGCATATAGTTTTTAAAGAGAATATCTCGACAATCTTTGAAGAGGAATACAAATTTATTCAAGACCCATGTTAATCACTATGGTATTCCAACTACCATTGTGCAGTCTTCCATATTTGGAAAAACAACAAAGTATGAAGGGTCAATATATAAGAATGCAAAACAATTTTCATCTCCTTAGTCAACGTCGCACACTCACACCATTTAAAATGTTTGAGTCAACCATGCTTGTCTAGACTAGAAGCATTACCAATCGTTGTCTCTTCTTTATAGTATTGAGTTCGTATTGAGTTCACAAATTATCAGGCGTAATAACTACATTTTAACACATTCTCAGTATCAGGCGTAATAACTACATTTTAACACATTCTCAAGCACTGAGTCGAATAAAATGTTGTTCTTCAACTTTTGTGGACCGACATAGGCTTCAACCCAATCGGTGAATATGAACAATTCATTCTACTAAAACTTACTAGAATCTGACAACCATAGTCACAAAGGAGTTCTTAACTTCTTAAGGCACTCACTTTGATAACCAATTACGTTAATTTATGGAGATATTTTCTCAAAGTTGTCAAAGATCTCAACTTCACCTTCTACAACCACACACCAGTAAGAGACACCTTCAAATAAAGTATAACATAGATGGCCATATTGTGAACCACTGCACAAAAACAAATATTGAAAAGATAAAGAATTGTTCAATTCCATTCTACTTGTCTGCAGTTATCTTGTGGTTACCTCATGAATCCTTGATTTAGGTTTCAACTTATTGAGCCACACTAACCCTGAAAGAGTATCACAAATATCAAATGAGTATGGATATTTTTCTCTCTCTATCCACACATTGATAGTGATTAATACAGTTCTAGCAAAACATTCTCAGTGCTAGATATGGAACTTCCTGTGTTTCTTTTAATTAAGCACTCTCCTAGTTTATTAACTTTACAATATCTGTTAAATTATGAAAATATTCAAATCTAGTTAAGTTTAGGTTTTAACTCTCTTTAATATAATATAAAAGTTGAATATTTTGTAAAGATTTCACTCACACCATTCATTTGTATTCCTGAATAATAGAGTAAGTTATTGTTGGACACCTAATCCTCTATGGGTTAGTGTGGAAGCGGAATAGACTAATGAAGTCCAAGAGACCTTGGGATGTGGAACCCAAGGGTCACACCATGTACTATAAATGTATATGATTTGTTAATAATAAACGTACTCTCATGTTTTATCTTTCATACTCCTTCTGCCATGTGTGTGTTTAACATGGTATCAGAGTGGGCGCTCTCGTGCCCTGCTCCATTTGGAGCCACTTGTTTCATTTTGTGGCTTGACCTCTCTATGCATGTCAGTTCTACCATTTCTACTCTGTGTAAGAAGCATTTCCTCTGCTCTATTAAATTCATGCATTGGTTACGAAACAATGACAGTTGACCGTGTATGCATCCCCAGAGATGGGTGATTTATTCTCTGAGTAATTTTCTGTGAGTAATTCTCTGTGCGCGTAGTTCATATATGTGTTGGTTCATACGCTGGTTCATGCATTGATTCATATGTTGCGGTTAATATTCTTTGTGCATTGTTTGTATGTCGTATCGGTTTCCCATAGCTCCAGTGTAGTTGTCGAAAAGCTTACATTATTTAAAGAGTTGTGGGTATGAGTTATGCATGTATGACATGTATTATTTCTTTCTTTTTAACCTACCATTATTCATACCTATCCCTTTCCTAGCCTCGCGCTCTGTTAGTGACCGTTCACCTTATGGTTGGTAAGCCTAAATTGAATGTAAGGTAGGAGAGCTTCTTTCTTGTGGTTAAAGCAAGCATATTGATATGACACTTTTCCAATGGAGGTTGAAGTTTGCATTTGGTTATATGTTGTGAGTTTTACATTGAATATCCACTGAATCACTGGTTGGAGCGGTTTTTCGACTAAGAGAGACTAAGAGAGCAGCCATCAACAACGCTAGCAAGGAAGGTTGAGCAGGAAGTAGATGAGCGGTGACTCTGCATAGTGCTCCGTTGACATGCGAAGTTCCTGCAAATGTTTGGTGCATTGAAAATCCTATTGTACGTTTAAAATCTTTGCTTCAACTTCTATCTAAAGGGATAAATGTGTCTAGACCTCAGCCACTTTAAAACAAATACCTTACGCATCTGCCTCCATTAAGGATCATATGGAGCAAAGGCCACATCCGAGGAATTATAGGAAAAGCAATTGATACCAGTAGAAACTTGTCTTCACAGAGGCCGCAGGCCATTCCTTAGGATTGCTGATGCGTTTGAAGGTACACCAACATAAAACTAAGCCATTCCTTTCTATCCTACTGCGTGGAGCCATTTCCAAACAGAGATCAACATTTGCAGAGGAGAACTAAATTGGTGGGATTGTTGGACTTGTACACCATTGGCTGCGTATAATGTTGTAGCTATGAAGGAAGCGTGTGGCTCAGGCTCGAGGCTCATCTTCTAGAAGGAAACTCGAACACCCAGTTACATCTATTCCTTATTTAATTGCATGGACGAGTTCCCTGGTTCCTTGGGACTACATATTGGTTGTGAAACTGAGGATAATGGTCATGGAGCACACTCAGAAGCTTAACCAGGCCTATCAAATAAATTTTGGGCTGCATATTATTTAGAGGAGGGAGCATATGCGCTATAGGAGGTAATACAAAGCTACAGGCAAGTCGTGTCACATGCTTGAGTCATAAAATAATTTCTCAAGAGGTTGTGTCCCCTTTCTGAGGATAACCACGAATTTTGGAGCATTATAGAGACAATAAAAAGATTATTCCTCACTGTTGTAACCTCATTTAGGAGACTGTCTACCATCTGAAGGCATAGTTGAAGAGGATTGTTGATGTCAAAGACCCTTGTGCAAGTTGAACCTGTGTAGCCATTTCTGGACCAACATCTAATTTCTGCCGCGTTGAACATTGTGTACTAAAACATCGTGAGTGCTTTGAACCAATATTGCTTGAGTATAAGCCAGAAACAGAAGAGCACTTTTATAAAACTTAGCAAATTCTTGTCTCAACTTATGATACTGAGATGAGACCCAATGGTAGTTTGCATAAACAAAAGGATCTATATCAGTCATACTGTCAAGTGTATTTTTTCCCTCATCTAGTAGCTTTTTACATTCTTTCTGTTCACTTTGTTCAAGTTTTAATGCAGTTATTTGCCTTCTAACATATAGTATTGGTTCCTCAATTCGTGTATCCCTTGTGGCACGAAGCTTCTCAATTACTCCCTCTAAGTAGCTGATAGCAGCTTCCCTTTCTATGCATTGACAAGAAACAAAAACAGAAAAAAGTGCAAGCTTAAGTAGAATAATCTTTGTCTCAAAATCTGTCATAAAATTGTGATATAGTTGGATAAGCGCATCACCAGCCTGGAAAACTGTGATGGCTACGAACTGTTCGAGCTTCAGAGTGATAAAAAAGTGATGTGTCCATTGGATGATAACCATCTTGATCTAATGCGTTCTTCATCATAATATTCAACAATGCAAGTAACATCGTCAGCAAAGTAATCACCTGAGTGAATGCTTACTGGAAAACCTAGTTTGTCGTCTGTAATCATAAAGGGAAGAGAACAACATATACCTGCAAATGGAGATAACCAGGGAAGATATAGAGAAACTTCTAGTGAATCAACTGCAAATGTGTTGCTTTTGTCGGAAGGAAATGAGAACAAAGAATGCATGTCTACTGAGAATGATTTAAGGTCACGGTCAGTTGAGGAAAGACAGATGGCAACCACTGTCTGTTTTAAAGGCCAAACATATATATACCTGTAACTATTGCTGCAAGTTTAACGGAGGATTATTGTCCACATGCAAGGGGACAACATGTTTCTGTTGCAATGGCATATCCTTGTGCCAAGTTTGAAAATACCAATGTAAATTTTGATTTCGAAGACATGAATTTTGTGCAAAAAGAAAATGTTGGGTGTCTTTCTCAAAGCACAATCTTTGTAACCTCTATAGGGAAAAGTTGTACACTTGATGGAGGTTTAGTCCATTTGGATAGAAAAGCATCTCCAACTTCAGACTCTGATGCTTCCCTAGGCGTTGAGAGAAAATCAGCTATGACTGATACAGGTGCTATTGCAGTTAGAAATGCAGAAAAGAGCAAAGATTGTGTGTCTTGTCCAGATGTATATAGTGCAGCATTTCTTCTGGAAGATAGAGAAGCAAGTGCATGGGAAGCTGAATCTTCTCAGACTTCTAGTGGAGATGAGAAAGTTTCATCTTCTACTAGGGAGAGTCTAGGCATGAAAGTTGAAAACAAAGATGCAAATAGTTGTGGACTGGATACCAGTAAGCATGTTGAAGAGAAGGGAAATCCATAAGTTGATTTCAATACCTCTAGCAAGTTTCTTGATAACGATGGAGTGTTGGAATTACTAAAAAATTTAAGACATTCTACTGACAATAGTACAATTATGATTGATAAATCAATTCTCAGAGACATTCAAACTTGTCTTCAAAATGCACATGAAAAGACAAGGTTTCTGCAACTTGAATCACAACTGCAGCAGGAAGAATTACAGCAATGGCATCATCATTCTGACTCCCATAAGAAACAAGTTGATTCAAATCCAGTGCCCAAGGAAGTAGCAAAGTCACATGCAGATGCAGAATTTCAGTCTGCACTTCCCAAACCAATCATCAGACCATGGGAAGAGCTTGTCCATAACAAGCACAAAACAGGTCTTGGATACGAGAAGGACGTGTCCTTTCATATTCCAGACTACTCCAAACCAATCCAATTTCAAAGTATTGGATTTCTTGAGGACATTTCATCTTCACTTGTTCTTCATGACAGTTCACCTTCAGTTGTTCCAGATTCTGCCCCTCTTCCAAAGCAACAGAAACAACAACAGATTATGAAATGCCAACATTGTGACCGAGTTGGCCATCTAAAAGATCATTGTTTTAATCTTCATCCGTGTAAGCATTGTCATAAAACCAACCATTCTTCGAACAGATGCTTCAGAAACAAGCCTCCTACAAGAACAAATATTCATCTTGGATGGATTGCTTCTTGGCAATGGGCATCAACAACCAAGAAGATATTTCAGTCACATGTCAGAACTTATTCAAGAGTATTTAACAGTATTGCAGTTGAGTTTTCTCCATCATCTTACCTTGTATATGATATGGGGGGGAATGATGGTCATCTACAAGCTTCAAAGCCACATCAAGCGAGCTTGAGCCGCAACCTGCCATACCAGATTCAGAGTTGTAGGCAGAGACAAAGATGCCCTTGAGCATGCCTTCAGTTGGTAATGCCTCTTCAAATAATTTGGGACACTTCCTCTAGCAGAAGACTTCAACTTCATGTCAGTTTCAGAAGAATTCCAGGAATAGAATTGGGGACACTTCGTCTAGCAGAAGACTTCATCTTCTTGCCAATTTTGGAAGAGTTCCAAGAATTGCATTAAGCATTCCATAGTTGGTGGTCATCCTTAAACCATCACTGGTTGAGACTTCCCTTTTCAAGTTGAACTTCTCCCTTTTATGCGAGGTGAGACCTCCCTTTCATGGTTGAAGGTTTCCCTCTTCAAAACAATAGGGGCACTTCCTCTAGCAGAAGACTTCAGCTTCTTGCCAGTTTTGAAAGAGTTCTAGGAATTGCACTAAGCATACCAGTGTTGGTGGTCATCCTTAAACCACCACCCTTTATACCAACATTTCAGAGAGCACATTCAACCTAGTGCTGCCATGCATTTTTTCACGTTTTATATTACAGCTCTCTTCTTGGACTCATACATAACCCTTCGGATTAAGGGGGGGGGATGTTGGACATCTAATCCTATATGGGTTAGTGTGGAAGAAGAATAGGCTAAGGAAGTCCAAGAGACCTTGGGACGTGGATCCCAACAGTCACACCATGTACTATAAATGTATATGATTTGTTAATAATAAACGTACTCTCATGTTTTATCTTTCATACTCCTTTTGCCATGTGTGTCTTTAACAGTTACAGGTTAAACATTATTCTCCCTTTATCAAACTCTTCCCCTCCCTCCCCCTCTCTAATTTTCCCACTCTCTCTCACTCACTCCCTCTCTCATCCCCCCTCCCACTCATCTCTTATTCGCTCTCTCTTCGTCCCTCTCTCCTTCTCTCTCTTTCTCTCCATCTCTCCCTCTATCTCTCTACCTCACTCTCTTTTCTTTTCTTTCTCTCTCTCATTCTCTCTCCCTTTCTCTCTCTCTCTCTCCTTGTGTCACTCTCACTACCTCTCTTTCCCCTCTCTCCGACTTTCACTATTTATTTCCCTCTCTTTCCCCCTCCTCCTTGAGTCACAATTTGAAAATCCATCGAAAACGCTTAGCCGTGTTTTATTTACTTTGGAAAATAAATAAATATATGTTTGAAATATTATGTTTAATGTTTTACTACTATAATAATTATTATTGTTATTTAATTAATGTTATTACTACATTAATAGTTTTAATATTTGTATTGTAAATTTTTATTCATAATGAGATTCTCTTTTGGTATAATCGCATCATTGAGATTGGCAAGACATTTCGAACCAGCTGATGCAGTTCATCATCAGGAATCAGCTAATGTGGTTCATCATTAGGAACCATCTAATGTGGTTCACCCTCACCATAAATGTGAATAAATCAATCTTCCCAAATGTTTAAATAGAAGAGATGCATCATAGTCCATTTAGTCCATTGTTAGCCACTAGCAATTGCACTAGATGTTGCAAATTTGAGAATCATTTTGACATATAAAGAATCATTGAATATGAAGAAACATTGTAAGGCATAAATTCAAGAATCATTTTGACATATAAATATTCATTGAATATGAACATTTCATTCTAGTAAAACATACTGGAATCTGACAACCATAGTCACAAAGGAGTTCTCAAATTATTAAGGCACTTGCTTTAATAACAAATTAGCATTAATTTATGGAGCTATTTTCTCAAAGTTGTCAAGATATCAATTCACCTTCTACGACCAAAAACTAGTAACAAACACCATCAAATAAAGTATAACATAGATGACCATATTGTGAACCACTGCACAAGAACAAATATCGAAAAGATGAAGAATGGTTCAATTCCATTCTACTTGTCTATAGTTCTCTTTTGGTTACCTCGTGCAACATTGATTTAGATTTCAGGTTCTCGAACCACACTTAACCTGAAAGAGTATCACAATTATGAAATGAGTATGGATATTTTTCTCTCTGTGAACACATTGATAGTGATTAATACTGTGCAATTCTCTTGTGGTTACCCCGTTCAACCTTGATTTAGATTTCAACTTATTGAGCCACACTAAACCTGGAAGAGTATCATAATTCTCAAATGAGTATGGATATTTTTCTCTCTCTTTGTACACATTGATAGCAATTAATATCATTCAACGTAGCAAAACATTTCTCAGCGCTAGATGGAGCTTTGTGTGTTTCTTTTAACCAAGCAATCTCCCAAAATATTAACTTTGAACTATGTGTTAAATTATGAAAATATTCAAATCTAGCTAAGTTTAGGTTTTAACTCTCTTTAATATAATATAAAAACTGAATCTTCCCTGAAGATTTCATTGCCACCATTCATTTGTATTGTTGAATTATAGAGTAAGCTATAGATAAACATTATTCTCACTCTAAAAAAAATACTAGGGAACAATTGGACATTTCGGCCCACGTCACTTATTGGTCCCATAAAGTAACAATGGAGCCAGTGAAGAAAGATCGAAAAGACTCAACTAAAGATGGTAAATGCTTTATGTAGGATTTGGAAGGAGCTATGTTGTCTTTTCTAGGGCACACTAGAAAGAAATGTTGTATAACATAGAATGTCTGGAGCATTGCATTTTATCTTCATTTATGTTGGAATATGAATTGTACCCTTGTTGTCCAAAATTATATCTTATATTTCTAAGGATTTCACCTACGTTCTAATTTATAGTGAACAAATTAGGTATTTGGGAATTTAGAGTAACACGAGTGGGGCGGGTGGGGGCAGTGTCAGTTGAAGTCACCATTTGAGCTTCTAAAATCACATGGAATATCAATATTTCTTATATCAACCATGGTAAATCCATTAGCATCTTCAACGAAAGTTCTTTCAAGATCACATTCTTTCATTTGTAGCTTTTACCATTTGACATCCAACAAAATTGTTTTGGAGGATTTACAATCACACTCAATTATATCTTCCAAATACCAGTATCGATTTTTAGACACTTCTGGATGTGTGTTGCTTGTAGAGGAAACATTAGTAACTCGAAATACTTTGAAAATCCCACTTTTAAAAGTTTTTATCTTTTCATCCATATTTTTGATGTGAAATTTGTGGCCATTACACCACATAGCCTTATAGTATTTCAGTTGTGTAATTTCACACACATAAAATATTCCTTCTCAATTGGTAATAATATTTATACCTAGAAATTATTCAAATTAAGAAAAAGGCACACCATATAAATCAATATAATATTAAAAAAAATAAAATAAATAGTATTGGGGGATATGCTTACGTGATTATGTTTCAAACCATTTTATGAATCAATTTCCCTCTTTGTAATATTGGTATCTCTCTCACGTTCAGCTTCATTGACCAATGTAGCCACACTATGCCATGATAAGTTACCATCAATTGATTTTTTCCATCTTTCAGTCGACATCGTAATCCAATCAATGTTGTTTATAATGTATTAATGTAATGCATCACACTGTCATCAAAATATATTAAAATAAAAAATTAACTTATAATTAGTTACTAAAGAATACCTTCATAATAAAGGATTATGTTGGAAGACCAAAAATTCAATAAGTATGATGTAGATAAAAGAAAATGCCAAATGTGTTATAAGTCTCCACCATCTACTTACATTCCGCTTTCCTTGTTCTACCTTTCCCTAAAAGGTCTCCCCTTAAGATGGTGTATATTTAAATCACTAATTAAGATAAAAATATACATTCAAGTAATAAGCATCTATATGCTCCCATTGGGGTTGAAAAAACGTCATGAAGTGAGGCTCGGGGAGGTGCATGCCACCCATTTGATCTTAATTATAATTAAGGTTGGGTGGCATGGCACCCCCCAGCCATGCAAGCACATGTGAATTTATTCTAATTAATGAGAGGATCTTTTATTACTTGCAACATGATGATGGGGGAAGTAGTAGCGACGTTCGGTTAAGCATGGCACTTGTGGCTTTATGTTCACAAACTAGGTGTCAACTAAGTATTAATATGGGAAATATTACCTACTGTAACAACTTCAAGTAGGTTTTACGATGCTCAAGTTTTCCTGGTACAGGGTAAGCCTGGAATGATTCCAAGTTTGTCCAATAAAATCGAGGCCTGCGTTGTGGTGCGCTATATGTCACGCAACAGGGAAACATACGGTAGATTATTGTCATTTGCTGCAAAAGTTTGTACAAACACCGCAACAAGTGTTCTGCAATTTCTACAAGTCGGTAGGGCATGATGAGTGCAACTGCAGAAGTTATGAATTGATGATGGACAAAACTCCCACCTATAGGGTTCAGTCATAAATACATCCCCCTTACCAAAGCACTGGGATGGTGGGAACAGGCTTTCAGGGGCGCAGACGAGGCCGAGGTGGAGGAGGACCTTGCAGAGGTCGGGGGCAGCTAATCTGCTACAACCGTGGAGGACCAAGACACTATGCCTGTGAATGCACTAACCCAATGCGGCTGTTGTGCAAATATTGTACCCAATTTGATCATGAGATAGAGGGCTATCCTATGCCGATAGTGAGGATATGTGACACTACCACCTCAATCGACTCAGAACCTGTAGATGATGAGGGCTGAGCCTCGTGAAGAGGATCCAAATGTGAATATAGTGCTCCGAAGTGGAATTGCAATGGGCGATGATAAGGGGAAACAACCCGAAGACAATGCACGGGTTCACAAAGCTCTGTTGAATGAGAATGAATTTCATTTGGAGCACGCGTGTGAAACGTTCATGGAAGCAAAGAAGAGCTTCGCTAAGGCCTCTACCTCAGGTAGCAGGGATAAGCCCGATAAGGAAATGGACCCTTCTATGCTTACAACATTTCTAGAGACCTACATGAAGCTACTGCATGATAGCAAGGTTGCGAAGGGATTACAAGAACTTATAAATAGATGCGCTGGAAACACTCTAGGTGAACTGTGCATTGTATGGAAGATTCGTAAGCATAAAGCAAGGACAGAATGAGAGATGAGGCTAACCGCACTGATAGGAGAATATGAAATGGATCAGGTTATTTTGGATCTGGGGTCATATGTGAACGTTTTACCAAAGCAAACTTGGTAGCAGATGGGAAGACCTGAGCTGCAGTGGCCATTGATTCAGTTAAGGATGAGAAATCAACAGAAGATCATTCCCATGGGATGGCTCAAGGGAGTAACTATAGATATTCAAGGCACGAGTGCATTGGCTAACTTTGAAGTAATAGAAATTATGGATGACAACAACCCCTACCTTGTGTTCCTTGGCATTGATTGGGCTACTAACATGAATGGGGTAACCAACCTAAAGAAGCAAAAAATGGTATTTGAAAATAAATCGCTTTATGTAATAGTACCCCTAGATCCTGCTAAAGGATCACGCTATAGTGAACCAGTTTGTGATTATGAGAGCGATGATGATTTGGACCCCATATATAAAATAACAGTGTGAGACCAAGATTGGGTGAATCCGACAGCAGATGGACGAATTGCATGGGATCGCAAGGGTTCCTGCACCTTAGACTCTGATGAAGAATTAGAGCGCTAGAAAAATTGGCTACATGAAGTAACCACGCTGAGCTGTAACATGATGACCTAGTCACTGCACTGTGTATCGTTAGAGGTAAGAGATATGCCCACTTACGATGGCCTGAATAATGTAGATGTATTTTGGATGCATTTGATAGGGAGGTACCAAAAAATCAATGCTTCCGGGCTTTACACTGGACACTGCGCGCTACGCCCAAAAGATGGTGGGGTAGGCACAATGGTAGCTTTGATGATTAGCGTGAGTGTAGGAGGATGATGATAACACGCTTTGGGAAGCCGAAGATATGAATGACAGACAAATATAAGTGAGGGGAGAGAGAGAGAGAGATAATGAAAGTGAGGGGAGAGAGAGAGAGAGAGAGAG
>APFE031051136.1:28414-40315 GCA_000404065.3 Pinus taeda | reverse complement strand
AACTACATCAGATTTTCTTGTAGGTATCAAGTTGCATGTATGTTTTTTCACTAGTTTAGGCATGCATGGCATATGCATGTGATTTCTTGGTTGTGATCTATTATTGGCATGGAGGATTACTTGGATCGACAATGAATTGCCTAGCCTTTCCATTTCCTGGATAGCCATGGTGTTTGTGGGTTTACTTTCATTGCTTGTTTTTGGTTGGTTCTCGTGCTTCCTTAGCTGGGTTGAGTTACTAGTACTGGAGCCTTGGTTGGACAAACGCTCTTGAGACCTTGGCGGATTGAGGTACTAGTCCTGGAGCCTTGGTTGGAAAAACACTCTGGAGCTCTTGGTGGATTGGATTACTAGTCCTGGAGCCTTGGTTGGACAAACGCTCTAGAGTGTAGAAATTCTCACTGTAGATTAAATTGATTATGCAATGTACTAAAGCAAAATACTTAAACTACTTATACAATCAAACTTGCGGAGGCTTAATCAACTTTGAGCAAGATCAAACAAAACACATATAACAGAGAAGAAGATTCAATCACACATGAAACACAGAAGAATACTTTGGGGAAAGCCTCAACTAAAAACCTCGTTGTCTATATTATCATACAAGTGGAAATATCTCAGGATTACACAAAGCTTTAGCTCTCAAGCTATCCAACTCTCAGTACAATCCCTCACTGTTGCTCAAAGACAAAATAGACAACACATATGCCTTCTCCTCTATCCTCCAAGCCTCCTATTTCCTTGTGCAGTTTTCCTTGGGTCGTCTAGCTGTAACCTGTGTGATTCTCACCTCACGCACTGCTCTGACCTCTATAGAAACTGCAGAATCCTCAAGGAATGAATTCCTTCTGCATGCAAGAGATATTCTCATAGGAATATTCTAGCAACTGATAGTACACTGTCCCTGCCTTTAATCTTAACTGGGTGTTTGTCTGAACTGACATGCATGAGTTATTTATGAGAGAATATTCAGTTATCTAAAGAACACTAGTTGCATGCATGCATGCATTAACTAACTGAACTCACAATTAGTTCCACAAGCTGTTTGGAACTAATTTAACTAGAGTTAACTCAGTTAACTGAGCTAACTAATTACAACTCAAATACAACTCATCCTTGTCTCCTTAATTAAGGGATAACTTCCTCAATCAAAGGGATAAGTGTTGCATGCCTTCACAAAGACTTCATGTTTGAATTTCTCCAACTAATTAACTCAAGGTGAATTAATTAATTATTTTTCAAACAGCTAGTGGGACTAAATTCGAATTTTAATTCTCAATTTTTAATTCAAGGACAAATTAAAATTGGAATATATCCTGAAATGTTATCTATAGCAATGCTATTTTTAGCATTTCTTGTTGTTATTTTCAAGACACCCTCTCAATAAGAAAGGGATTATTTGCCACCCTGATCCTGTCTCTATGGAACTCGAATTTACACTTTGATAATGCCTTAGTCAAATGTCAACGTCTTGCTCCTCGGTCGAAATATACTGCAACAACATGATCGTCCTCGCCACACAGTCTCTGAGATGATGATATCGAATGTGGATATGCTTAGACCTGTCATGAAATACTGGATTCTCAAAGAGTTTGATACAACTCTGATTATCGCAATAGATCACAGTTGGATCCATCCTCTGATCAAACAAACCAACTGGAATTTCCCGAATCCAAATGGCCTCACATGCTGCTTGACTTGCAGCCATGTATTTAGCCTCTGCTGAGCTGAGTGAAACTGACCTCTGTTTCCTGCAGTACCAAGAAACTGCAGCTGAACCAAGGTTGAAAATTCCTCCTGATGTGCTCTTCCGATCTGATGGACTCCCTACCCAATATGCATCAGTGAAGCCATGTAGCTTCACTTCCTCTGTTTGTCTGTACCATAATCCATACTGAGATGTGTCTCTGAGGTATCTCAAAACATGCTTCGTTGCCTTCCAAAACAGCTTGGTAGGTTGAACCATAGCTTGACTCAGCTGGTTCACAACATAACACAAATATGGTCATGTGTTCACTAAGTACATCAATGAACCCACAAGTTGCTTATACATAGTAGCTTCTACTACTTCTCCAGAAGTAGCATCCTCCTTCCTCTAATTACCTGCTAGAGAAGTCTACATGGGCTTGCACTTCTCCATGTTGAATATCCTTAGTATCTCATTGGCATACTTTCCTTGAGACACAAACACTTCCCCATCCTTCTGCCATACTTCGATGCCTAGAAAGTAGTGCATGAGACCCATGTCATTCATCTCAAACTCTCTTGCAAGGTCCTCCTTACAAGACATGATCAATTGATCATCACTTGTCAATATTAGGTCATCGACATAAATAACACTGATCAATTGCTTATCTTCCACCATGATGTGGTAGAAGTTCGCATCCGCTTCACTCTTTGTGAATCCCAATCCAGTGAAGTAGTTGTCAATTCTGGTGTGCCAAGCACGAGGTACTTGCTTCAACCCGTACAAAGCTCTCTTGAGTCAACACACATGCGACTCACGATCGAAGGTCTCAAAACCTTCCGACTGCTCTATGTACACCTCTTCCTCAATCTTGCCATTCAGGAATGCAATCTTCACATCCATTTGATGGATCTTCTAACCCATATGTGCTGATAGTGCCAACATTAATATGATAGATGAGAACCTTGCTACAAGAACAAAATTCTCATCATAGTCGATCCCCTCGACCTGTGAGAAACAACAGGCAACAAACCTTGCCTTATGTTTCTCCACACTACCATCAGTAGCATGCTTTACCTTGTAAAGCCAACGAGAACTCACAACTGACTTGTTCTCCAGTCTTGGAACCACAACCCAAACATTGTTCTGAACTATGGAGTCATACTCCTCCACCATAGAATTAACCCAAATCGGCTGCTGCACTACTTCCTCAAAGGAAGATGGTTTGGTCTCAACACATTCCCCAGCAAGGGCCATGTATTCAGTGTACTTATCAGGTGACCTCCTCTGTCTACGCTGAGAAGATGGTTCTCCCACATCCTCTTTCACATCTGACAACAATCTGTTAGCTTGTCTTGTGCGCTTCTGCCCATCTTTGGAGACTCTTCTTGAGTGGATGTCTCCACTCTTGGAACCTCTGTATGCAGATGCTCTGCATCAGTCTAAGGCTCCTCCTCCTTAGGAACCAAAATTTCCTCTACAGCCTGTAATTGAAGCTCCCTCTCAAGGGAAACTTGTGTGGCCTTCTGCTCATCAAACTTAAGATCTCTGCGACCCACTGTCTTCCGACTGGTAAGCAAATACACCCAATATTTGTGGGGTGTACCAGTGTACCCCACAAGTATCCCCAACTCAGCTGTTGGCTCAAGTTTCTTCCAGGCATCCTTGGTCACATGGCAATAAACCGATGAGCCAAAGTTCCTGAAGTGACCCACATCTGGTCTCTTCTCGGAAAAAGCTTCCTCTTGCATCTTCATCCTAAGTATGCGATGCAAGCTTCTATTCTGCAAATAGACTGTTGTGTTGCATGCCTCAGCCCACAAATGAAGTGGTAGGCCTTGGTCATGAAGTATCGCCCGAGCTGCCCCCACAATCGTTATGTTCTTCCTCTCAGCCACCCCATTCTGCTATGGGTTATGAGGTCCCGTCAACTCCCATTTAATTCCTTCCGCTACATAGAAGTCCTTAAACTCTTGAGAGACATACTCTCCACCATTGTTGCTTCTCAAGGCCCTAATCTTCTTCCCTAGTTTTTTCTCAACCAAAGCTTTGAAATCACAAAACTTTGAGAAGGTTTGATCCTTCTTTTGCATGAAATAGATCCAGCATTTATGAGAAAAATCATCAATGAAAATCACATAATACCTTTGTTTAGCTATGGAGGCTGTCAAGAATGGTCCACACACATCTGTATGAACTCGCTCCAAGATTGCTTCAACTCGACTGTCTCAATCATGAAAGGAAGATTTTGCATACTTACCCAAGGTACAACCTTTGCATGTGTCCACTTGCTTAAGTTTACCTTTGGGAAGTCCGGTAGAAATTTGCTGCATTATCTTCAAGGCCCTATGATGCAAGTGGCCCAACCGTCTATGCCATAACTCGCCAATATTTGGCTTTGCACCAATTTTGCTTTGGAACTCAATGTAGCACAATCATCTACCTCCAGCTTGTAGAGATTCTTCACTCAAATCCCAATCCTCTTGGTTTGACCCGTGGCTATGTGTCTCAAGAACGCCTTTCCTTTATTGAAGACTACATCATAGCCTTTGTCTTCCAACATTGCGACCGATACCAAGTTTTTCTTCAGTCCAGGTACATACTTTACATCATTCAGGGTGAGAGGAGCTCCATGCTCCCTCTGTAACACAACCGTAGCTTCACTTGAAACACAATACTTTCCATCATCGCCCATCTCTATGCACATCTTGAGGTATTTCTCCTTCAAGGTACTAAATAAACTCTTATCACCGATCATGTGGAATGAGGCTCCACTGTCCAGGTACCAAACACAACCCACCATCGATGAAACCTTGCATGCGATGAGGGTAAAATCCAATTCAAAATGTGAGGCTAGTGCCTCGCCTTCTGATCCTTTCGAGGATCCCTTCTTGGATTTCTTCAATGGAAAATTAGTTGCATAATGGCCCACCTCATGACAATTAAATCATCTCACTTTATATTTGTCAATCTTCTTCCCACCATGGGAAGAACTCAATTTGGAATGGGAAGCCTTCCCTTTCCCTTTCCTCGCCTTACTTGCTAAGGCTATATTTTCTTCATCATCATGCTTAGATGAAGAACCATCTCTGGTGCTTCTCCGGATCTCCTCCTGCATCAGATTCGACCACAGTCGTTCCCAATATGGAAGTTTCTCTCTTTCGTTCACTGTGTCCTGGTAGTTATGCCAGCTCTTAGGAAGACCGAGGAGAGCAAGACTCACCATATCATCATCGATTATCGTGATTCCTACACTTCCAAGCTCATCTCTACAGGTGGTGAGCTTATTCAAATATGTAGAAATCGTGTCACCTTTTTTCACACTTGATTTTCCGAAGCTTGTCCTTCAGCGCCAGTTTCCTCTGGTCGTTGTTGTTCTAATATAGGTCCTTAAATGTCTTCCACATTGAAAACAGAGTCTCCTTCCCATGGAGACTTGAGACAATATGGTCTCTAACTCCCTCCAGAAGAATCCTCGCTCTCGCCACATGTTTCTTCCATTTCGCTAATTCTTGGGCATTAGCTGCTGCTGGCTTGGGGACTTCTTGATCAATGTAGTCCTTCAAACCATTGTCTTCTAATACTGCTTCAATGCAATCCTTCCATGCTATGTAATTTGAGCTGCCATTAGGGCATACTCGAGTCTCAAGCCATTGAACGCCATTGGTGAACTTTGAGATTGTGATAAGAAATCGATTTGTACCTGCAATCAAGAACTTCAAACTTCGAACTTTTCCCTTCTTTATATTATTTTTTCTCCGCTTTGATCACCTTTGCTCTAATGCCATGATAGAAAATTCTCACTGTTAGATATAACTGATTATTGCAATGTACTCAGCAAATACTAATTCTACTTCTATAATCAAACTTGCAGAAGCTTAATGATTTTGAGCAAGATCAAATAGAACACATATAACAGAGAAGAAGATTCAATCACACATGAAACACAGAAGAATACTCTGGGGAAAGCCTCAGCTAAAAACTCTGCTATCTGTATTATCATACAAGTGGAAATCTCTCAGGATTGCACAAAGCTTTAGCTCTCAAGCTATCCAGCTCTAAGTACAATCTCTCACTGCTGCTCAAAGACAGAATAGACAACACATATGCCTTCTCCTCTGTCCTCCAAGCCTCCTATTTCCTTGTGTAGTTTTCCTTGGGTCGTCCAGCTATAACCTGTGTGATTCTCACCTCACACACTACTCTGACTTCTGTAGAAACTGCTCAATCCTCAAGGAATGAATTCCTTCTGCATGCAAGAGATATTCTCATAGGAATATTCTAGCAACTGATAGTACATTGTCCCTACCTTTAATACCAACTTGGCCTTTGTCTGGATTGACATGCATGAGTTATTTATGAGAGAATATTCAGTTATCTAGAGAACACTACTTGCATGCATGCATGCATTAACTGACTGAACTCACAATTAGTTCCACAAACTGTTTGGAACTAATTTAACTGGACTTAACTCAATTAACTGAGCTAACTAATTACAACTCAAATACAACTCATCCTTATCTCCTTAATTAAGGGACAACTTCCTCAATCAAAGGGATAAATGTTGTATGCCTTCATAAAGACTTCATGTTTGAATTTCTCCAACTAATTAACTCAAGATGAATTAATTAAATATTTTTCAAACAGTTGGTGAGACTAAATTCAAATTTTATTTCTCAATTTTAATTCAAGGACAAATTAAAATTGGAATATATGTTGAAATGTTCTCTATAGAAATGCTATTTTTAGCATTTCTATTTTTAACATTTCTTGTTACTATTTTCAACATAGAGCCCTTGGTGGATTGAGTTACTGGTCCTGGAGCCTTGGTTGGACAAACGCTCTGGAGCCCGGTAAAAGCTATGGGTTGACTTACTAGTCCTGGAGCCTTGGTTTGGAAAACTGTCTCGAGCCCTGGAAGGTTTAGATAAAGACCGATCTGATGATGGTTTTGTGATGTCTAACACTGAGGTGGAATCACTGTTTGATGGGTTGAGGTGGATGAACTCTAAAATCCGTGGATGAATTTTGATTGACGTGCTTTATGAGATCCCACATTCATACTTGGAATATGGCATGGGGGTGAATGGCTGAAGAGAGATTTGGCTAAGCCATTCTACGATCGGGTGGAAAGTGGTAGTCCCATCTCCGGCTGATTCATTGCATTCATTAATGAGAAATCCATTCCCTTGATTCTCACGTGCAAAGAATCTGATGTATTTATGGATTTGATGGCTGAAATGTTTATTGTATTTTTGTTCCTATTATGTTGGTTATATGCACATTTTATGACAACAACTATGTATGGCCCTCAACATGTTTTTACTTGTATGTGAATGGATAAAGTGCCTATGACCTAATAGATGATAATGTAGCAAATGGCATGAGGGAACAATGGTTCATAGCGATTCTCAGATAAGTATGAGATCCCTACACTTAATTATGTTGTTTACACTTGTAGGTTACATGTCGATGATATGTTTGACGAAATGCTTGTCATGGCTAGTAGGTATCTAGTCAAGGTCTTGAATAAGTATTTGCTTTATTACTTTCATTTTCATATTACTTTACTGATTTGAAGGGATGGATCAGTTATGGGCAGTGTCCTGAGCTTTGAGCCTGAAAAAGTGGCTTAAATCCCGGGGTTGCTGGCACAACACTAACAATTTTAGTCCATAGTCGCTGGCAAACAAGCTTGTCAGAGCGACTTTAGGTTGTTGGTCGCTCCCTTGTCCATAACATGGGAACGACTATGGCCCAAGAGACTAAAACAATAGTGGGACCCAGGGATAGGCTGTCTGAGTGGTTGACTTGTCCTCTGAGGGTTCTGTTGATGATGTTGGATGTCTGTATGGTGTGTTTACGTCAGTTCCACTTCCTTAAGGTGACTTAGGAGGTCAAATTGTATCATTGTGGCCTCTCATCGCATGTTTACCCCGACTGTCCAGCTGTTTGGGTAGATGTGGGAGGAGGGTGTTACAAAATCAATCAATTTTCACGTCACAATATATATAAGATATGAAATGAAAATCACAAAATAAATACCAATGTTATGAAGATATATATTGTGAATCTCAAAGGTTGCTTTTAGTTAAGCTGGCACGAGTAACCAAAATATACTTAGAGTAAAACAAACCCTCTATAATATATGTCCTCTCTCAATTAATTTGTACACTGTTGTTCAGACTTCTAGTTTAGTAATCTTACAAGTGCAAGCATCCGTACACATATACAAGGAAAGGAGGATTGCTACTAGAAGCTACGTTACTATTGGGTTTAATGTTTCACACTGCACCTACATTCTCTATAGCCCGATCCAATGATTCAAGAAGTAGAGGGGCACATACGTCGATTGATCATCGAGCAACCCTTTCCATGGTTTTCGAAAGTCTTTTTTTTAGATTTCGAAATAATATTTTGTTTTTCAAGTTGTAATCTACTCAATGGTATTGTGCGCATGACACATTCATGAGAAAAACGATAATTCAAGAATTGAACTCAGGACCTCTATTAAGTGACATTAAATAAAACGATAGCCTTGCTTTCAATGCGAGGCAAGTGAAATCTATATTGAATCACATCAACAACAATAGATGAACAACTTCTCAATAAGGAGGAATTGAATTCACAATCTCTATCATAAGTGACATTCATAGAATTGAACTCACCATCTCCATCACAAGAAACATTTGTAATTAGAGTAACAAAGTACCTGATCTTATTAAAAGGGAATTATGATAATTTTATTGGGGACATCTTGTTGAGCTAACACATTCATGACAAAAGGGGAATTCGAAAATTGAACTCACGATCTCTATCATAAGCAACATTCATAAAATTGAATTCACCATCTCTATCACAAGCGACATTCTTAATTAGAGCAACAAAGTACTTGATCTTATTAAAGGGGCATTCTGAGAATTGAACGCGGGACCTCTCGTCAGGCATAACACATTCACGAGAAAAGGGGAATTCCAAAATTTGAACTTACGATTTCTATCATAAGTGACATTCATGATTTTTTTTACACAAAAAAAAAAAAAAATTACTAAATTTCTCTGTTAATAGTTCAAATCTAAAAATGATTGTGTTGCCTCTAGGACGTGGCCTAAGGGAAATGTAACCTTATTGCAAGATAGAGCTAGGAAAATGTGTGACTAAGCATGTATTTGAGTTAGAACCTTAAATACAGAAAATTTTGCATTTTATGCAAACATATGTGCTGCAACTAGTAATTGGGACTCTGCAACAAAGATATGCAAATCATTACTTCAATCTGCAAAATAGAGTGTTTCATTAAAATAATAACTCATAAGCCTCAAGAATACCAAATAAATGTATACAAACCCGTAGTTTTGCATGAAGTAAGATGAAAGTTGATGGAAAGCCATGAAGTTGCTAAGAAGTAATGTGGGTACTAACCAACTTTTATGTAAAACAAGTTATAACTTCTGGAAAGAATGGATGATAACAACTAGGCACCTCCTTGGCACCTCCTTTGTAAATAAGCAACCCCAAATCTTCCTTTCCCCAACTTCACCGAATCATCGAACAAGTTGGTAGCACCCTTCAATTTCCTGTAACTGAACCACTGAAGCTTAACTCCCAAAAAATCACAGGGATTGATTTTGTTGCTCTTCACATGACTGTAATACAAATACACAAAGAACACTATGAGTACAAAAACATGCACAAGGTGTAAGGAGTGATAATATAAGAGCTCTCTGACATGATTTTTATTCAATCTTTTCATTTCGTAGAGTTGGTTTTAGGTTGGTCGACTTTCAAACAAGTGCTTGTCAGGAAACAAATCTGCGAAGATCTTCATCGTCCTCTTGACGTGGTAGAAAGTATGCCCCTCCCATTTTGAGCAACCCAAATTGGTTAATTAATTTAGATTGTGAACTATAATCCATATGGGTCGTTGTCCAAGTGGATGGACCAAGAGTTTCGTTCACCTGCTCGAGCTTTGTAGCCCATCGACATCTTGTGCCATGTTGACTTGTCAGTCAATGGTGTTTTCTACGTCGTCTATTTATGTATCCTTAGCCATCGACTTGCAGTTTTAGAGATGAGGAAGATACAAAGGACCCAACGTTGCATCAAGCTCTGTAGCCCTGATGTGGCTACTGTGCTCATAACATTCTCTTGAGAAAATAAAAACTTAATGTTTACTATTGAAACTCCATGGAATTTTTGCAATTTTTTTTGTATGTACAAAACTGATATAAAGCCATGGCTCATAGATGTCACTACTATGCAATGACATAAAAACAATCACATTATGTGAATTGACATTTGTTAAAATTGGGTGAACAACACAATCATAATATGTATTAGCACTTGGGCATAGTCTATATTGGCACTTTGTAAAATTTTTGACAAATGGTTCCGAGGAGGTTTATAGTTATGCCGATAGGCATTGTATTATGAGGTTGTTGTTGGTGACACTATTTAGATTCATCGTCCTCAATAGGGGTTGCGAATCTCAACAGTGTCGCCCCCTTTTAAACTCTCTCCATCACATCTTCCAAGAGCTGCAAATTCTCGTCAACGTCGTTGTATCTCCAAGGCCATGGACAACGATGAAGGACTTTATTTTGAGGGTGCACACAAGTGTGGAAGTGCTTCCACTAGAAGGCCGAGATCAGAGTCCCATCTTTTCTGATCATGGAGGTTATATTTATTTTACACTTCCCCTTTAGCAAAGTATCCATGAACATCTAAAGGCGTTCACCGTCACTAAAGACTAATTCTCCAGGAAAATTCAAATGATGAAGATGATTTTTCTCCAAATACAGAACAATAATTCCAAGACTCACCAAAGAATTTAGTGACAATTAAAATACCCGCCTTTGTTAGGCATTCTGATTCCACTGTAAACGATATTTGAAGAAAACATTTAGATGGAGGAATATTTAGAATGATTGATACAATTAATGGTAGTCCACCCCTACCAATGTGAAAGCGCTATAGGATTCCAAAGTAATATTTGCTAGAAGATGAATATGTTGCGGATGAGGATGATTACGAAGCACTGTAATCTAAGAGAAAGTTGAAACCTAAGAGGGGATTAGAAGAATTGTATCAGGATGATGAGGATGAAAAAGGACCTCCATCAAGTAATGAAGATTATGAAAGTTCAGATTCTGAGATTGATGATGTCAAGACGAGGAAAGCAAACATTCCATCTTTTGTATTTGACAGTGAAAAAGTTCCTTTGACTGAACCACAGAGGGTTGTTCAATTCTCAAGAATAATTCGAGAAGCTAGAGAAAGTTTGATTGAATTTCTAGATGGCTTGCTTGACTCTAGTCTAAGGAAATGTCGAGAAAAGATTCAAGAATTTGAACAACAATTGAAGAAAGCAGATGCAACTCAGAGACACAGGATGCAAGCTGAAAAGGCAACTCAAAAGATTAAGGATGATGCAATTAAGAAAATATTAGGGCAGGACACTCTTAAGCAAAAGTGAGAGGAAAAGCTTCGCAGACAAAGGGATGAAATGACACAGGAGAAAAGGGATGTTGCAAAGAAAATTGCTCCAAATACAATAAATTGGGTCATTGGGCCATCTGGAACAATTGTTTCATTTTTTGAAGATGCAGAATTTCTAGGCATATTCAATTCTATACCATGCAGGTATCCACCTGCCCGTGAGAAATGTGTAGGGCCATACTGTAACAAGACATACAAATAGAGAGATTCAAAGTCTAATCTTCCTCTATGTAGCCTTCTTTGATATAAGGAAATTCATGATATGGCACAAACTCTCTCAACTCATTAGTTGCGTGGTTTTCATTTCCTTCATTTCATGTATTTCTTGAAGTAAAATAGTAATGAAGGTGAATGTAATGTTATTATATGGTTGACCCACACCAAGAATACTTACCAGAAGGAGGTCACTGTAAATGTTAGAATGGGAAGCGCTAAATAAGAAGAGGACATGCACAAAAGAATACTGCTATTAATATCATTATGGGAGAATGCAATGGGTTCTTTGTAATTCTCTATTTGCAATGAAATTAATATATTTATTCCAGTTTAAATAGTGTTGTAAAAAAAATCTTCGTTATGGAAACACGTAATCCACTTGTTACCCATCCAAAATCACAACATAATACAAATACTCAAGATTCAAATACTCAAGATTCTTTAAGTTACAACATAGAAAAACACGCTGAACACCCCATTTTCTCAATTGCTTTTTTCTC
>APFE031051136.1:0-28379 GCA_000404065.3 Pinus taeda | reverse complement strand
GGACATGTCTGTGCAACTTTTTGGTACAAATGGTAAGTAATGATTGCAAGGTAATGTGTATTGAAAATTGGATTCATTTTATTAAAAAATAAAGTTGGTTCATTACGAGTGTCATTGTCAAGTCTGTTAGAAGAAAAAGCACACAAACAAAAAGCCACGCGCCGAACGTGTCAGGCTTGAAAGCAAAAAGACAAAAAAAACTGAAATTCAAATTTAAAGCATTTCGTAAACTCATAATAAAGTTACGAAGTATTGAGGGATTAAGGAGGCTTTTGCTCTGTTTGTGTGCCGTTGATGGAGCTGTCGAGCTGGCTCAGTATGAGTTCTTATGATTCAGACGCACTGCAAGATTGGCAAGAACGCAACACGATAACGAGAATGTGTTGTCGACGTTCCGCCAGAGGTTCAAATAGCCGCCGCTCGAGTACCAAGTGACAGACATTTCAGAAGCGGAAGAGGACCCAGTCAAGGAAAAAACACTTCGGAGATTTCAAGGTATCCATGGTCATGGAGGCTTTCTGGACTCGCAGAGCATGGAGGCTTTCTGGACTCGCAGAGCAAAGTTGATTCGAAATATTTTTTAAGCTTCTGCAGCTATTGTCAAGTATTTAGAGGTGGATTTCAGGGTATCCATGGTCATGGAGGCTTTAGGGACTCGCAGAGCAAAGTTGATTTGATTTATTTTTGGGGCTTCTGTAGCTAATATCAAGTATTTAGATGGAGATTTCAAGGTATCCATGGTCATGGAGGCTTTCTGGATTCGCAGACCAAAGTCGATTATAATTATTTTTGAAACTTCTGTAGCTATTGTCAAGTATTTAGATGGAGATTTTCAAGGTATCCATGGTCATGGAGGCTTTCGGGACTCGTAGAGATGAATTATTTTTGGAGCTTCTGTAGCTATTGTCAAGTATTTATCGATATATGGATATTTTAATTGGACTTTAAGAGCCTGTCCTAGCGTTAGTTAGAAGCCTGGCCTCCGGTCATAGGTGGATCGAAGGCCCTAAGAAATCTCTTTTTCCTCGCCCCTCTGCCTGCCTATAGAAAGGGAAGCGAAGGTCCGGGGGAGTGCAAATGACAGATGTCCGGGCAGGTGCGCTATAGTTGTGGTCGGCATCTGCCACCTGCGATTTATTACGGTTGGTGCATACGTTCGTTCTGTCTCATTCTAAAGAAAGGTTGGTCGAGCGTTAAAGTGTCCGTAGTGATTGTGGTCGTGCTTCGATCTTTTTGAGATCGAGTAATTTAGCCATCCGTAGCGAAGATAGGTGCGGAACGAACGGGATAAACCCCCAGGGACGCTTCTTTTAACACGTAAGAACTCGATGGAGATGACTGACTAACATCGGACTGATTAAAATACCTTGAACAGTTGTTTTGTTTTTGCTATGTTTGTTTTTTGTTTTTTTTGGTTCCTTTGCTTCATTTTTTTAAAGGTTTTTCGCTGGCCTTCTTGTTATTTTCCTCTCACTGTTAATTTGTTGAGTTGTATTTTATGTGGGAATGGCTATGAGATTTTATGATTTCATAATTGTTGTTCCTGTTTGTTTGTTTTTTTTTCGTATATTTTTCTCATCTCCGATCATGGTATGGTTTATTATTTGTTGGATTTTGGTGGTAATAATATTAAGGAAAGCCTTAACAGCCTGTGAGTTTAGGGTTGATACAGTCAGTGAAAATGAACGGACCTTGCCTTTTTTCTTCCTTCATCAAGAAGCTAAACTAAAGGCAAAAGAGAGAAACGACGATAGATAGTTTCTTTATAGCTGCTATACAATCGGTAGGTTCGCGTTGAGATGGCTCCACCTTTTTGTAGCACTGCTTGGTCCATGATCAATAGGATTTTCCGAGAGAAATGTCATGATCTCCTCCCCGTGGGGAGTGTTAACCGTTTGGAACCATGTTTTCGGATCAGGGCACAGAGCTAACCTCTGTCTTAGCTACTGAGCGAAGCCCAGGCCGATAACTGAGGAAGCCCATTATAAATCATATAGAATTCGCGTTGACCCGAAAGTCTTCCAAACCAAAGTATATTTGTCTTGGACACGAGGAGACGGATAAAACCCATAGGCGGAGTCCTTTGATTAGTAACGCGGATACCGCAGATTGAGTGTCATATCCGGGTGCATACTTCACAGAAACACATCACAAAAATGAGAAATAGGTATGTATGTTACATTTGTTGTACATTATCATCTCATGTCTGTTTATAAATATAGGCTCATTTTTAATATTTGCTATTCATTTATGCACTGATTGTAATACAACACTGACTGATTGCAATACAAAGCAAATACAATGCAATTGAGTGAATGCGGGTGAAAGAAGGCGGAGGATCTTTCATGATAATACTGAAATATTTTTGTGAGAGAGGCAGGGCAGTGCAGTAGAACCCCAAGGGAGAAAAGCAGGGCAGTGTAGTAGAGTCCCAAGGTAAAGGGAAAGGCAGGGGCGAGTTCTCATTTTTAGAAAATTTGTCTTACCTTATGTATCAAATCGTTCTCCGTACTTATCTAACCATGCATGCAATTATTTCTCCTGTTGGATATTTGTGATTTCTGGCTTTTGCGTAGGTTGCAGTTACTTGGGCATTTCATGATCAATAAAGGCTTTATGCACCAACTCAAAATGGGAAGCGCACCTTTCAAACAGATTATCATGGCAGAACATGAGGACTGTCTTCACTAGCATTGTATCGTTGCACGGGGGTTTATAGCCAAGAAAATCAAGGTGCAGGGAATATTCTCTTCTTAACCTAGGATTAAAAGCATAACAAATTTCCATTGGCCTAAAATAGAAATGGTTTAGGATTTCCTTTTGTATTTGGATCTTACATGATGGCCATCAAATTTACAGTAATTACGACTATAGATTTATGTCAGAGGCAAACATCATTGTAGGAGTATATTAATTCAATAATGTATTTCTTTCACCTAGACTGTAAAAGTACTTTTCACTCAACTTGCAAATTGAAGTATTTAGTATCTAAGTTTTTAGGGTTGTATTTAATATTTCCCATAAGATTTATTTGGCTCTAATTAACACTTGACATAAATGTTTTTCGGTCCCTCTTCAAAAGTTATATGAAAATTTGTTGTAGTTGATTGATATATTTCATAATATTTAGGTTTCTTTCTGTAACATTTCATAGGATATTCTAGGTATTCGTATAAAATCTCTTGTTTTTGATATGCAATTAAAATTTCTCACAAGAAATTAGATCTTTGTTTGATGATTTTGACATCACTTTTGATTTCCATATGTTATGCATTTTTTGAGAGACGAACATGGCAATTATTAATTTATGCACTATAGCTGCAAAAGTGTTGCAAAAATGTGGACAATGGAAGATGGATTATACATGTATTGTGTACAATCTAAAGGAGACATGCCATATCAAATCAATGTCATAAGATTTTTGGTGTTCATTTGAAATTTCTCATAAGATTTCTGATCACTGAATATCAGATTTCTTTGGTCTCTATTTAAAAACTTCTTGCAAGTATTTCTAGGTCTCTCTTCAGGGGTTCACAAGATCACTGGCTACTAATATTTTTGGTGTTCATTTGAAATTTCTCACAAGATTTCTGATCACTGAATATCAGATTTCTTTGGTCCCTATTTAAAACTTCTTGCATGTATTTCTGTGGTATTTCGAGGTCTCTCTTGAGTCTTCAAGAGTTCTCACAAGATCATTGGCTGCTATTTGAGATTTTTTTGAAATATTTTGGTTTCTTATGGGATTTCTCATAAGATTTTAGGTTTTTGTATTAAATTTGTTTTAAAAATTGTCATAGATTTTATGTTTTTTATTAGAGTTTCTCATAAGAATTTTGATAGGACTTCACATTCTCATACTTATTAAATTTTTGTTTATTTTGTGAGATAAATGATTATTGTTTTATGTAGTGTAGGTTCAATGCTTTTGAAGGTAGAAGATAGGGTATGCATTTATTGCGTATCTTCAACATGAAGCACGACATATCAAGTTGACCTCATTGATTAGCTAAGAAGTGGCATCAAAACGACTCATTGCATGGAGTTTGCTTATAAGCTTCTCATTCCAGGTTTGTATTTATTTTTCCTCCAATGTTTACTATGCTCAAAATAATATGCATGTTGAAATCCATGGCATAAAGTTTAAGCATAACATATATTCATACTCTATTTATAGCAGCAAGTCATCAGCATATTTAACAGTCATATCTAATTGTTTGGCCTACTAGTCTTAATTAACAAATGAGTTGTTAGTCTTTCCATCATTTAATCTTATATAGCTGCCATACATAAGTCAATGAACCCAACTAACTAGAGGGTGTGATTTCATGTTGACATTAGATAGAGTCAAGCCTTTTATTAATTATTCTAACACTTCTCCTTTATGAAAAAATTGTACTATTTTATGGCTAGCTTGATGCAATTCTTTATCAATGTCCATATAAACAAGTATATTCCCACTAGGCTATATGCGTTTCCAACTGCTATACTTTCTATTTCTCTAGGAAAACTTTTCAACTATGTGGTTCATCAACATTTTAACTACCCATTGGATGTTTATCCTCTTATGTACAAGGAGTCATGTGTTTTTGAAAAGTATATTTGGCAATGGTTTTGTGAGAATATCTATTTACTAATGTGTTGAAGGACAATATTCCAACTTGACTTGATCCACTGAAACCTATTCTAGCTATCTCAATTTGTTATGTCCTCTCATGGAAAATTGGATTCTTTACCATCTTCAACACGCTTTATTATCACACTATAGAATTGTAAAAGAAAGCCTCAGTTTTATAATTATACTTAAATGGTAAACAAGAAGATATTCACATACATACATTATCCATGATAGATCAGCCATAACCAATAGCGACAAACATAGCAAGAGGATTGAATTCTTTGTGGTTTTCGCGAGGACAAGAATATATGAAAGCACTTGAAATGAGATTATTTTATAAATGAGGAATTTAGCGTATATATACCACTTACTTGGGTTAAGGTGCTAGTCCCTAAAAGTAGACTAGGTCGGCCTTTACCCAAAATAGAATAAAATACAATAAAGTAAAATGGCGGGTTTAACAACCCACAGGTCAGTCCATTATGGACCTCAACTACCCACATAGTGGGCTAGCACGTGGCCACAAGTGAATATTAGTCACACTCTCAACAAGACCTTATGAAGGAGGGCTACATTAAAGTGTATATAAAAGCTACTATTCATTTACCTCTTGAGCTGTACCAAAGTGTAATGCAGAAAGAGATTCACAACACAACCATCTGAGTAATTCAGGATTACCATTGTTCATTCTATTTCTTAGAATTTGATCACTATTCCAATTTGCGTGTTGCACATTGACAAAACAATTATCTGAATACTTTGGGATTAACCTTCTTGGTTGTGTTCATTCCATTTCTTAAAATTTGATATGTTCACATTTGCGTGTTGCATAAATCCTTTTTTTTCTTTTTTCTTTTCATGTTAGTAATGTCCTTGAGTTTGGACTAGATGTTCTATACCATTTGCTTAATGTTAGTCTAAAGTGTCCATCCCAAGGGTTTTTGATTTTGTCAAAGAAACCCTAAGTCCTAGGTGTCTTGCTTTTTTTGAGCCCAACTGAACTAAGCCCCACTCAAACTTCTTTCACGTTAAGTTTCACGTTGGTGCTTTATAAACTAAGATAGCATCTTTAGTCTTGTTTAGTAGAGGATAATTAAAATGTAAATAATCGCTATAATCAATAAAAGCTTTCAAATATTGCATAAGATGATTAAAGGCATATTTGCATCTTCTCCTGGCAAATTAGTGATGTAGGCTGCAAACGATTTACTGTTGCAGAAAGTAAGTTTAGAAAGGGAACTTTTGTTATTAGTATTAGTGGTGAAGAGTATCAAATAGTTTTTCCCTTATTTAGAAATAACATAAAATAGATGCATACCAAATGTGATACTCTTTAAGTGGAGATTGTGATATAAAATGTAGTACTACACCCTTTTGGGCAATTTTGATGTTCATCGGAGATGGTGCTAAACTTGTTTGTGATGCCTTTCAACTTGCAAAGGAGAAAGCTCCTTGTATTATTTTTATAGACAAGGTTGATGTAATTGGAACAAAGTGTTTTGATAGGTATTTTATTCTTTTAATTGCTTTGTTTCCCTCGTGTTCTTGGTAAAGCAACATTGAAGTTTGTTATAAAGTGGGCATGGTCATTGGTAATGCATATCCTATAGTCAACTAACAACAAACCTAAATATGTATTTTGTCAAGTGTTTATGTTTGCTTTCTAATAGCTTTTTGACCCAAGTCATAATATTGAAAATAAATACTGCTATTCATGAAAATATTTCCAACACATTGTGGATTATTCGACTCTATTTGCTTAGTTGGATGATTGGATTACTGCTGGTTTGCAATGATATGTTTCTGTTAGTAATTGCATTCAGTGGTAGCATAAATTTTACACAATCAAAAAGAGAGAGAACCATATAAGGACATGCTTCAGATTCTTGAATCCAAATATTTTATCTATGGAGTGAGTTACTTTTCATACTCACATAACTGGAAACTAATTAAATGTCTACGTTAATTTAAATTCATAATAAATTGACTCCCCGATGGGGGTGAGAAGCGGAGAGGATGGTGTTCTTGAGGAAACGCATGGGCGTTCATGTTAGGCACGTGGCCTTAGGTGGGCGGGCTAGCCTCCCTGCCCTCCCATAACATCGTAAGTACGAGAGATAGTAAATTTTGGCATGTGAGGTTTCATGTCGCCTTGGGTCTTGAGGGTGGTGGCGAGCGTCTGAGCGTTATGGAGGGTGGCGGGGGTGTTCGTTGGGCATTTTGCGTATGCGTGAGTATTGGTGTCTGTGGTGTGGGCATTGTGGGAAGAAGCGAGAGTTGTTGAGGTTCCCCTGTCCGGGGGAGGGGATGACATCGCCATCAACGTTTCCTCCCTTGCTTTCGGGTGTGCGTCGTTGTTAATTGCCGAATTGGGCTTCGTCATTGTGAGTGTGCAAGGAAAGCAGGGTATGGTTGCCTGTTTGGGTTGGTATTATGCTGCTTTTGTATCATCTTGCGTAGTTTTAGTTTGGGTCGGGTGGGAACTAGTTTTTTTTGGAACGGGCGAGTAGTAGGGGTCCTCTTCGGTCCATTTACAGGCTTTTGTGTTGATGGGTGGAGCCATTGGAGAGACAATCTCGGGCTCTCGTTAGTGGGGCTCATGGGTGCTCGCTTTCGGGGAGGTGGATATTTCTGGCTCGTGGTAGGTGGTTGTTTTGTGTATTGTATGTTCTCGGCACCGTGGGGCGTGGAGGTTTAGCCGAGGTCGGTGGTGTCTCCTTCTGTGCGGGAAGTTCGGGCGGTATCGGGCAGGTGGTCCTTTGTTCATTCCAGTGGTGTCGGGAAGCCAACCATGTGCCTTGTTCCTTGCTTGGCGTGTTCCTTCACCCAGGTGCAACCCAATTCAGGCAGTTCTTGCGCGGACATGTCTAGGTCTAGGCTCGAGATGGTGAGTGGCAGCAGTGGCTCGGTTCAGGCTGGTCGGAGCGGTGGTGGGTCGAGTAGCGCGACATCGAGGGGCAAAGGAGGTGGGTGGTCGGGGCGCTTTGGGTGCGCAGGGCTTGCTGCTCGGGTGGTAGGCGCGGGGGCTCGACATTAGGTTGAGTTGGCCACACTTCGCCTATCCAGCAACAAGGGGGCTCGACTCATTGTGGTGTTTCTTGGCGTTGTGTGCCGGTGCGTCATGGTGGTCGTGGTCAACGATAAGTTTGTTGTGTTGAGCAATGTCGGGACTTGAGTCAGTCAATTCTGGAGTGTTTGGAGACTTTGGAGCGGGTTCGACAAGAGGAGCATACTGAATTGATAACAACTTTGAACAAAATACATTACTTCCCAGTTCCATGTCCGGGAGTGTGTGGTGGTTGTCTGGCGAGGCCATGATTTGTTATTGGAGAAGGTTGAGAAGCTGGAGGCCTGGGTGACCCATTTCGAGGAGCATGTCCAATGCTCCTTTCGTCCTTCGCCGCCTACTGGAACAGCCCCTGACAAGTCAACCTCCATCACTTCTGACGACTAGCATGGATACAAGTGTTTTATATGTTCTGTCTGTTTACTGGTGCCTATGGCCTCTTAAGTTGTGGACTGTGTCTCTTTATGTTTTTTTCTTTCACTGTCATCTGCTTTCAACGGTAGTTAACAAACCTGGTTGGGGTGAGACTACTTGTGTTTTTCTTTTGATGTACCTCTTTTTGGAACCATGAATAAAATATTGACTTACAAAAAAAGGTCATAATAAATTGACGTTATTCCAAAACATACTTTCTAAGTTAATTATCTAAAGCTCTAAATATGACCTTTAACTATATTCTAATACCCCATCTCAATGACCATATTATATATAGCTGCTTGTTGCAAAATATAACCAGCTTATCTTGAGCAAGGTATAAGTAGGAAACTGATCAATGATAGAGTAATGTTCATAATTGTCCATTCTGATGTCTTCTCAATGCACCACATACCACTTTTTAATGCTATCACAACACAAGATAAAGTTGGTTGCAAAATTTATATCCATCATGGTTGAAACTTGGTACCAAGTCATCTACTATTCGTTCATTGACTCATTAGCTAGATTGGAGTCCTCTTGCTTAGGAGGGTCTTGGTTACTTAGAAGGGTCCGCTTGCTTAGGAGGATCTTGGTTGCTGCCTTGATGTGATGGCTCCCCTCTTGTGCAATGCACATAGACACGACGCATAACAGCCAGTTGATCGTCCCCATTGCCATGAAGGATTTCCAGGTGATGAACATAGTGCAAGAAAGTATTAAATTTTTTTGCCAAGGAGTCATTACGGTCCCTGTGACGACGTTCAATGTGCACCAGTGTGCACAGGTGGGTTTTCAGTCTCTCCACTCTTCTCTGAAGGATGTCAAACTGTCGCGACTAGGTACCTTGAGAATCAGTCTCTGCTATGACTTTGCCCATCAACATTTTCATGTGCCATATTGTGTCCACGATTTTATGATATAGGGTTTCTTGGGTTCAAGTGACACCTTTATCAATCACCCAATCGACCTCCTTCGCCACGCGATCCTCTGATTTGTTTGCTCATTGCTCCCGGACTTCTTGCTCTTTAACTTCTAGAATGGCCTTCCCCCTTCCGGGACAAGGTCCACATAAGCTTGTGCAACCTCCTGTGCAGAAAGTCTCCATTCTTGTTCTTTTGCGAGGGGTGGATGATGACTGCCAACCTCTTGGCCTTCCTCAACGATAAACCTTCGTGCCATGTTCCATACATATTCTCTACCTCAAGGAATTGTAGATCATTGTGAAGGAAAAGAGGACAAGTGGGTTAATAAATAGCATTGAGCTGAGCGCCCAAACCTCGAGTCCCCACTACTTTGCAACTTGCTTATTTAGGCCATTATTTCCAGAATGAGGTGTAATAATTTGCACAAATTTATCCATGCGCACGACTTCCTACCCTGAGTTTGCTTAGGCCGATATCCTTTCGTTATTGCACGTTTTGACTTGGGAATTAACTGTGAGTATTGACACTTCGGTTGATAATCACTATTGTCCTTGGGGAGAGGGGATTTTGTACGCAGGATTGTACCCTCCTTTGTTGCCACCTCACTGGCCTTGAAACTCCACGTACCACATCTCTAGATAATTCCAATGCCACTTTGCTGTAACAACCATCCCATGCGTTGGTTACTAGCCAGTTGTGCGGTTCGATTCCTGATGGTCATTAATCATTTCTTGGGGTTTGGCCCCCCCGGGGTGAGTACCCACTCCATGATGTTTTTTCAAGTCTGATTGCTTGTTCTCATGTCCAACTCAGCTATGTTATCGCAATCATCCTTGAGTTGCCCAAGTTGGACCTCCTCCCATTCATATTCACCCTGGACCGCCAGCTCCTTTACCCCCTCATTCGCCAACCTGTCCGATACCTTGTTGGTTGATTGACGAACGAGGCTGAACTCAACAGTTTGCTTGTGAGCCAAGTGTCCATGAATCCTCTGAAAGATCTGGCTTAGGCGATAGTGGTTTGTCACCTTCTCCAAGCTGGAGCCACACTGTAGCCTTCTAGCTGCCCTGATTGCCAAAGTTGAGTCTCCTTCTATTATGCGATGGTGGATATTGGCTTTGATTAGTAGGTCCAACCCTTGTTCCAGAGATAGGAATTTTGTTGCATTGTTTGTCGTCGTTCCCAAATTTGAATAGTAGAGTTTGAGGATTTCACCGTTGTTATCCCGAATTGCCTTTCCTGCAGCAGCGCGACCTGGGTTGCCCTTCGAGGCCCCATCAAAATTTAACTTCAGAAACCTTGCCACCAGTGGTGTCCAGGACGTTGTCGATCCCAGCATGCGTGGTTCCTTTCTCCTGTGAAGCAGAGTTTGAGTCCCTTTTAGACCTAAAGTTTCCAGGATTTTGTTTTCTTGCGTTGTAGGATTATTATTTTTCTTCCATGCCTGACAACTTAGGATTGTTTCTTGTATTTGTTGCAGTATTTGGGAGATCAATGAAGAAGCCAGGGCAAATTTGTCCTGGAATATCTGGCAGTTTCGCTCTTTCCATGCCACCCAAATCACGATTCCAAGACTCAGGCTCTAGGCACGATTGGCCACTCCGTCTTTCAATATTTCTCCTCTTCAATTATTTAAAGTCTCTTGGATGCTTTCTCTTTGTCTGTCTAACTGTCGAAAGACTCGAGCAACCCAGTCCCATAGCGTAGCTATGTATTCACAACTATTTAGTAGGTGGTTGATAGTTTCTTCCTTATTTTGACATAGGTTGCATCGTGAGGGGCTTGAAAAACCCCTACGATAGAGGTTTTCCCAAGTAAGGATGTTTTTGTGCATTACCAACCAAATAAAGATTTTGATTTTTGGCCACTGCTAAGATGACCAGATCTTACTCTAGTTCAACCCTTTGATATCCAATTGGTCTTCCATAAGATATCTTTGGGCTTCCTTTAAGGTAAAATAACCGCCTTCATGTCTCCCCCATCGAAGTTGATCCTCATCCTTTGAATGGAGAATTCTTTGTAGCTGAAGATCCTCGTTCAAACCTTGGGCAATTTGGGCGAGCGATTGTTGTGCGAATTGGTTTAGGATGGCCCATTGTCTCCATTTTTGGTTGATTCCCCGAGGGTCCCAGTACTGATGAACCGTTCTTTTGCCTTCTGCTTGCAGTGCCTCTTGGAGTTCAATTTGTTCCGGTCCATCTAGTTTTGGTTCCTGTTGCCACGCTTCCTCCCAAAACAATGGTGCTTTTCCATTGCTTACTTCCCCAAAACAATGCTCATGTATCACTTCCATGTTTTTCCAGACCAGGTTCCAAGAGGCGAATCTTGTCACCTTGTCGTTAAATTTGATCTAAGTTTGAGGGTGCCAATGTGGCGCGTATTTATCCTTCCAAAACGATGCCCAAGGTAGATTGACATCTTTAATCCATCGCCACCATAATTTTGCTCCACATACAACATTCATTTTTTCTGGGTCTAGAAGGCCTAACCCTCCCCAGGACTTTGGATTGCAAATTTTATCCCAACTCACTAATGCCCATTTGTTCTTTTCCTCTACCCCATTCCACAGGAACTTCCTGTGGATTTCTCTGATTTTATTGAGAATGCCTTTAGGAGTTGGGAGCACTGATAATAAAAACATAGGGATTTCTTGTAGAACCAACTTGGTCAACACTAACCTACCTGCGAGGTTTAGAGCATGGTAGGTCCACCGACTGACCTTGTTGTAATTTTTCTACTAGTGTTTCCCAAGTTGATTTCTTGCCTGCTTTTTCCTTTAGAGGAACTCCCAAATACTTTGACGACAAAGATTTCCTTTGAAAGCCTAAAATAATGGACATGTTTCTTTGCACAACAATGTGAGTATTAAAAAAGAAAACCATGGACTTGGAATGATTGACCTCCATACCTGAGGCAACAACGAAATCCTCAAGGATCTGTTTGTAGGTTCTTGCCTCCTTGACTAAGGGAATTCCATTCAGCATTGTGTCGGCTTGCATTCTGCGTAAGGTTGTAGTTCTTTAATCTCCCTTGTAGCAGTTGTGGTTTTAATGGCTTTGCCGAGGCCCTCCATGGCCAGAACAAAGAGGAAGCGAGATAGAGGATCTCCTTGTCTTAGGCCTCTTGTGGGGGAGAAAGGTTGCGTTAGGGCCCCATTGACCAAGATTGAAAAATTGGTGGAGGTGACAAGGGACATTACCCACTGGATCTAATGATGCCTGAATCCAAGGGCTTTTAAAAGGTTCTCCAGGTATTCCCAATTTAGCTTATCATACACTTTAGCAATATCCAATTGCATAATTATCCCGCCTTTTTTTTAGCCTTGAGGGAGTGAATGATTTCATGGGCCTGGATTATATTGTCGAGGATTTGCCTACCTTCCACAAATCCAACTCGTTCCTCCAATACTAGAATTGGGAGTAGGGGTTTTATATTGTTTGCAATGCCTTTTGAGATAATTTTATAGACTGCATTGCAGAGAGGAATAGGTCAGAACCTATTTGGAGTGTTGGCTTCTTTTTCTTTGGGGATCAAAGTTATGAGAGTAACATTGAGGGCTTTTATCACAAATGCCGATTTGCGTGCGTCTTCGACTACCTTAGCTATCTCATGACCCACAATCTCCCAACATGCTTTGAAAAAGTTGACTGTGAATCCATCCAGGCCAGGTGCTTTGCCATTAGGCATATCTTGTATCGTCTGTTCTACTTCCTCCATCGAGATTGGCTTGTTGAGATTATCATTCTACTCCTTTGTGATTAGTTTGGGAATATTCCTCAAGATTTCCCTGATGTCCCTGATCTGTCTCTTGGCGGTTCTGATGTAATATCCTATAGGTGCTGGACCAGTATGTGCTCAATCTCCTGATGGGGATGGACCTCCTTCCCTCCCTTATCTTTCAATCTTAGTCTTTAGAATCGTGTTGTGATTTCTATGAGTGATCATGGTATGATGGAAGAATTTGGTGTTCTTCTCCCCATCTTGAAGCCAACATACTCTAGATTTTTGTTTCCATAATTTTTCTTCTTGTTTACATTGTTCTTCCCATTCTCGCTGCAGGGAGAGTTCTTGATTTTTCTTTTCCTTTGTGAAGTCTTCCTCCATCGTTGATCTTTGTAGAATTTCTAGTTTAGCTTCAATGTTTTTTTTTCTTGGAAAATATTCCCATACTCATGTTTGTTCCACAATTTAAGTTGTTCTTTAATAAACATTAACTTTTGCTGTAGACTGAACATCTTGGAGCCTCTCGTAATTCTAGCTTTCTGCTGCCTTGCTTCACTTTGTTTACAAAATTGGGATGATCCAACCAAAAGAGTTTGTTTTTTGGGGTTATTGTAATCAAGGTAGTCAGGGATACATGCCAATGATCTGATCTGTTGCTATACAGGATGTTAATTTCCATGGTTATTCCTTGCAAGATCAACTCTTCTGGGACTAGGAATCTGTTTAGCCTTGAAGCTACCAAGCATTTACCTCCCCTTTTATTTGTCGAGGTAAATATACCATTTGAGGTCTCTAAATCCACTAGCTTCAAGTCGTCAATCATATTTTGGAAATTTTCGGAGTCCTTATCTAGTTTCTTGGTTCGTCCTTTCTTTTCTAACAGGGAAAGAATCATGTTGAAATCCCTAGGCAAGATAAACCTTCTTCGAAGAGCTTCTAAGGACTGGATAAAATAAAGCTTCTCATCAATCCGTTGAGGGCCGTAAACATTGGTGCAAAGAACCAGATCTGGCGACCCTATATATTGTATGACCAGAGACAATGCATTCTGGGAGGCTTCAGAGGACACAACATGGATTGTTTGTGGATTGCATAAGGTTAAGAGCCCTTTGCTGAATTTCTAGATTGTATATCTCAAAGTAACACTGAGACCACAATTTCCCACTGCTTATTTTCATACGAGCCACGATACATTTAGTTTCTTGGATGAACATAACATCAGGATTTTCTTTTTTCATTTTTTCTTTCAGATTTTTTTTCTTTTGAGGGCTATTCAAGCCCCTTATATTCCATGTTAGAACTTTCATTGGAAATAGGGCGAGGGGGGGAGTTTGGGTTCTGTGGTTTCATCTTTCCTGAATTTATCAAGAGAGCCCACAATTCCTTCAATGCAACACTATTTGTTTTCTGACCTTGCTTCCTAGGGTTTGTTTTGGGATCTAGCTGTTCTGGATCTTTAGCTTGACTCCTAGGCCTTTAGCTTCCCCATGTGTTCGTTTGGACCCTCTCATCTAGGTTTCTTCCCGGGTTAGAAACAAGTATTGCACCCGACTGATTTGGTCCTTTGGAATCACGTCCAACCCTTGAGATTTCCGTTGTTTTAGGAGTTGAGGGAGGTCCAGTACTTCCTACTCCATTATTTCTGTCATTTCTAGATCTTCTATCCCTGTTTCACTAGGTGTCATATCCAAATCCTCATTTGACTGTAGAGGAACAGTTGACTCACCTTCCTTCTTAGGGGACTGCGTGGGTGCCATCGGTCTTTCTTCATTTGCAGGAGGATCACTCTTTGCTGCTTGTTTCTCCAAGGTCTCCTACTTAGGATGATGCTTTGCTTTTACTTGAATGGTTTCCTTAGCCAACACTTCATATCTGTTCTTTGACTCCTTATTCCCACTGTGGTTTCGTTGCTGTTGTTTCCTTCCTGCTTTCCCCCTGGATCCAACTTTTATGAAACCATCAACATCTCTTTCTGGACTGGGCTTAGTTTGCTTGGGCTTAGCATTTAGTGGGCATTCTCTAATAAGGTGCCCGTGTTCATGGCATTGTCGGCATTTCCACAGATCCGAGCATATGCTGTGTATTTGCCCTGTTGGATTGCCTCTGAGAGTTTGAGAAAGCGACCCAGGGAATTACCTATAGCTTCAAGGGTTTTTGGGAGCCAATAATTAAGTGGTAACAAATATAGCCTGATCCACACGGGGACCGATGTGAAAGTTTCTTGTTTTGGAGTGAAGTTCTCCTATAGGTGCATGTATAATACTGTTGATGACATGAAATAGGGGCCTCCTTCGAAGATTCTACCCCTATCTTCAAGATTAGCAAATACAATCGTAAAGAAACCTTTACAGCTCAGGTGAAAGTCCACCTCCCCTTTTTGTTTTCAAACATTTGTAATCCAAGATCTAAGTTGTTTATCATTGGGCCAGAGCCCCATAAATTTGCAAATTAATGCATGTCTTCATGTGGGCTTGGTTTGCTAGTCCATGAGGACCGCCTTTGGTGCCTTCGTTGACTTATGTCTACAACCTCCTTTTGGCACTGACTGTTTAGACCGCCTTTCCTCCGTTGCCTCTGCATCTTTTCCTGCATCGAGATTTGTGTCGTCTACCTTCGTGTTGTTTGCCTGAGCCTGACTAGTTCTAGAACCAATCCCACTTGACTTATTGGAAGACTTTCCGGTCCCCACTTGGATACCTTTCCCTCTGTCAATTAGAATATTATGATAGGAGGGAGCAGAACTCCCCCCCTTGCAACTGCGATGTTGCAGCCTTATAGATTATGGGTTCCCACCTTTCTTCTTAGTGCATAGAGAGATCCCTCGATAACTTCTCAAGCCAAATAACTTCTTCACTTATATGGACACGACTGTTTGATATGCTGCTTTTGTGAAAGAAAGAGAAAGGGCATTTTGTTTTTTGCAAACCCAAGTGGCAGGTTTGGAACCAAGGTTGAAAACATTTCTTTTAATAGTTTCAAGGTCATTAGGGTTGCCAAACTAGTTGGACTATGTAAAACAAACCAACAATGGAGATTCCCCTGAACGATGCTATATACCAAACCAAACTATATGCAAGATATTATTAAAATATCCTCTTTGTTGCTTCCAAATGGATTTGTAGGACTTTGTCTATATTGGGCGACAAAATGAGCAATGGAGGAGATTTTGTTGTTTTTTGGTTTCTTTGAGGATTTCTCCTAGGAACTGTGAAATATATATTCCCACAACCTAGGTAAATTACTTCCCTATGATTTATTCACTAAAAAATTAAGTTAAATTGAATTTCTTTAGCTCATAGAATAAAATACACTTGTTGGAGATTTAACTTTAAAATAAAAAATCAATGGAACTATAGGAAGCCAATTTCCAAAATGCACACAAAAACTTTTTCCCTTGAAATGTCAATTTTTTTTATTAAAAAGTACTCCAAGCTTACAAGGGCCCTAGAATTGGGAAAATAACCCACTAAGAAAATATGCAAACTACAACAAAAACTTGATTGATTTGGTGCACCTTATGGCCTATATGACCCTACCATATTTGGTTGAAAAACCTTCTTGCTATTGTTGCCACTTGCACGGATTGGTATGGCTCTTTAGGGTTGCGGTCTGTGTTCCTGTTATATGGTTTGTACGGCTTGCATATGTTTGTACATCTCGTGTATGGTTGCATGGTCTGTGTACTGTTGTAAGGTCCATGAGCTCCCGTTGCTATTGTACGACCTGTATGATCCTACCAAAACTTGTAACTGCTGCCCAAATCTGTCCTTGAAATTTGTATAGCTGTCCCTCTCTTTTTTTTGGGTTGCATGGCTTTCTGAAGTTGCCTCTGCACTTGCGGTGTGTACGAGTCCTTCAATTTTTGGGAGTTGTCTTAATCTTCTTTTACTCTTACTATTTTTTCTTTCCTCCTTAGGACTTGTATACTAAGTGAAAATCCATTCTCTTTCTTTGTGTCTCAACTGTGTTACTCTAACATTCTTTTTGTATCGCACTATGTCTTTCCTTTCACTTTGTCTTTTTTTATAAGATTGAGTTGAATCTCCTAATTCTAATCTCCAAAGTGATTGATGAATGAGTTAAATCTCATCTCATTTGACAACAATGGTTGAGATTCATTCAAATCACTAATGTAATTAATTACATTTTGTTACACTTTCCTAACTGAATAATTAAAAAGACTCCTCACTTTAATTAAGTGAATTACAAAAGTAAGAAAGGTCCATTATGGATGACTTCAACATGTTCGACACTAGACTTGTGCGGAAGCCCCTGTTTGATACTATAAACATTAACAATCTTTCTTAATGGAGAAGGAACTTCTTGGGGAACCACTTGGGTCTGAAGTTGCCTCTGCACTTGTGGTGTGTACGACTCCTTAAATTTTTGGGAGTTGTCTTAATCTTCTTTTACTGTTACTATTTTTTCTTTCCTCCTTAGGACTTGTACACTAAGTGAAAATCTTTTACCTCTTTCTTTATGTCTCAATTGTGTTACTCTAACATTCTATTTGTATTGCACTATGTCTTTCCTTTCACTTTGCCTTTCTTTTATAAGATTAAGTTGAATCTCCTAATTCTAATCTCCAAAGTGATTGATGAATGGGTTAAATCTCATCTCACTTGACAACAATGGTTGATATTCATTCAAATCACTAATGTAATTAATTACATTTTGTTACACTTTCCTAATTCAATAATTAAAAAGACTCTTTACTTTAATAACGTGAATTACAAAAGTAAGAAAGGTCCTTTATGGATGACTTCAACATGTTCGACACTAGACTTGTGCGGAGGTCCCTGTTTGATACTATAAACATTAACAATCTTTCTTAGTGGAGAAAGGACTTCTTCAGGAACCACTTGGGATTGGCTTTCCCTTCGGTCTTGGCACAGTGTCCCACACATCATTCTCCACCATGGCATGCCCCCCAAACCTGTTGCTCTGCTTTTTCCTCAGAATCAACAATGCTACTCATTAGTGCCATATAGTTTGGAAACTTCTTTGAAGGCTTGCTCTCTTTAAACGCTGACCGAAGACCCCCAACATGCTCTTGAGAATCCCTCAATGTTTGCATGAACCATCGAGGTCTCCCGACAGAATTAGAAGGGGCTTTTCCCTCCTCGTCTCTTCTTAATGTGACTTCTTGGATGCAACGTCCTCCTTGAACTTCACACTTTGACTCACCACAATCTTTCGTTGTGTTGGAATGAAAATCATGTAAGCCTCCAAAGTCTCGTTGTATCCCACAAACACATGCTTTGTGTTGGAGGGCTACATCTCGGTCCTCTTCTCTTCTGGTACATGTATGTATGTTGGATAGCCAAAGATACGTAAGTGGATCACCTTTGGCTTCACACCAGTGAATTCTTCCTTATGTGTTTTGTCCTCCAAGATCCTGTGAGGACTCGTTTTGAATGCACACTATCATATTGCATGCCTCTTCCCAAAGGAATATGGGCAAATCTTGATTGTGGATCATGGCCTTAGTAGCTCGTATGATTGATCAATTCTTCCTCTCCGCAACCCTATTCAGCTATGGCTTGTAAGATATTGTCACCTCCCTCTTCAGTACTACCTTCATGCAAAATTTCTTGAAGTCATTAGAGGTATACTTACTCCCATTATTTGACTTGAGGACCTTGATCTTCTTCACTATCTGGTTCTCTAGTCTTGAACTCTTGAAATTGATTGAAAACCTCATCCTTAGTCTTCATGAAGTAGATCCATGTCTTCCTAGAGAAGTCATCATTAAAAGACATGTAGTACATGCTTCCTTGTATTGATGCTATTGACATTGGCCCACTTACATCCAAATGTGTTAGATCTCGAATATCCTTGGATCTAGATTCTTTGCTTGTGAAAGTAGCCTTGGCATATTTGTCAAGTGTGCACCCTTTGCACGCCCTCGACTGCCCAATACTAAAATCTAGAAGACCAGTGACAATCTCCCTTATAATAGACAATGTCTTGTGCCACAACTCACATAGGTTGTCACTACTATGAATCAAGGCTCGAACAGGCTCGCCCCATAACCTATATAAATTGCCCTATGTAAACTCAATTGTTAGTGCTGTGTTAGGGTTAGATCCTTTTGGTCTAATGCGTGCTTGCCCTTTCTCGAACACAACAGTAAAGCCATTATCTTCTGTGACAGAGACTGAAAGCAGGATTTTCTTGAGCTCTAGAACATACAACACATCCTTCACCTCCAATGAGCGACTTGAGTCAAGTTGAAGCGAGATTGACCTGATTCTTCTTATTGCATACTTGGCATCATTACCAGGCTTCACATGTACTCCTGAGCCCCACTTTGTCATATTGGTAAACAACTCCTATGCTGATGCCATATGGTGAGATGCACCACTTTCTATGTACCACACACTCCTGGAAATGTAATAGACTAATGAGAAATATTTCACAAATTTCATAACAAATTCGCTCATTTAAGTTTCTTTTAAAGTTGCTACCTTCTGCTGTTGCAATTTCCTTTTGCCCTTCTTCCTCTTTGGACACTGTGATGCATAATGTCCATGCTTATGACATATGAAACTCTTGATTTTACTTAAGTCTTTTTTCTTCCCCGACAATGAGGTTGACTCACCACTCTTTCCCTTATTGAAACCCTTTCCTTTGCCCTTCATCCTCTCAATGACAAGGGTCAAGTTCTCGTCTCCTTCCTCCTCCTAAGTCCCTTCTTGGACACCATCATCCCAAAGCCTCTAAAAATTGGGAAATTTCTTTCATGCACCGGTACCTTTAACAAATGGTTCCCAAGGCTTTGAGAATCCATTCATTGTCATATTTACCAATTCTACATAGGTCACCTTCTCTCCAAATATTGCAAGCTTATCATGGATTTGGGTGATTTTGTAATTGATAATTGAGTCTGATTTGGACGTCTGTGTAGATTTGAGCTTATTCCTTAGTACCGTCTTGTTTATGTTCTTGCCCTTTTAGAGACTTACAAGGGCAGTGGACATCTCCTTAGTCACCTTCTTCTCGGACAACAGAGGAATCAAATGATCCTTCACTGCATGATCTCCTTCTCATGGGTTGCCAATTGATGTGGATCTGTCGGTTAAGGAACTACTTTGTGAACAATCTCCCAAAGATCATTTTCCTTCTGAAGTAACCCTTGGTTTCCAGGGAAGGAAGTTTGAAGATTCAACCAATCTGTCTTCAAACCTGATGTGCCAGTCTTTTAGATCTAAACCAAATGTCAAATAAATGTGCTTAGTGCTTCAGGCACAATGTACAGAAGAAATGTGCTTAGTCCTTCAAGCACAATATTGAAGAAATGTGTGTAGTCCTTCAAGCACCCAAAAAAACATTACCATAGGGGTTTTAAATCTGCTATAAAACTGGAATATACTTCCCCCTTAGAGTCCAAGCTCTGATACAATGTTAAAATCCCTTTTGCAGCAATCTAAGTAAATTAGTTTGATTTCCTTTTTGAAAAATTAATTTAGATTGAATTTTCAGTTCATAGAATAAAATAGACTTGCTGGAAATTTAACTGGAAATAAAAAATTAGAGGAAGCACTGGGAACCAATTTTTCAAAAAGCATGCAGAAATTTCTGCCCTTCAACTGCTAGTTTTTCTCTAAAAATTACTCCAAGTTTACAAGGGCTCCCAAATTGGGAAAATAGCCCACTGAGAAAATATAAAAACTACAAGTTACACCAAAAACCTGACCAATTTGGTGCACTGTACAGCCTGTATGACCGTGCCAAATTCTGTTGAAAAACCCTCTTACTACTGCTGTCACCTAATGGGCTTGTATGACCTTTGTATGGCCGTGGCCTCTCTCCTTGCTATATAGAGTGTAGGACCCACATACAATCTGCACGACTTGCATAGTGCTATACGGCCCATGAGCTCTCTCTGTTGCTGTACGACCTGTACAACCCTGCCAAAACTTCTAGCTACAAACCAGATCTGTCCCCAAAATTTCTACAATCGTCCCTCTTTTGCTAGGTCATACAGCTTTCTGAAGTTGCATTTGCATCCATTGTGTACAACCCTATCAATTTTTCAGAGTTGCATTAATATTCTTTTTCTGCGGCCTCCTAAAGTTGCCTTTGTACCTGCTGTGTATGTCCCTTCAATTTCTGGGAGCTGGGTTAATCTTTTTTTGTTGCTACTATTTTTTCGTTTCCTTCATTGGACCTGCACACTGAGTGAAAATCCTTGTCACTTTCTTTATGTCTCAACTGTGTTACTCTAACATTCTCTGTGAATCACGCTGTCTTTTCCTTTCACCTTGTCTTTTTTTTTTTTTAATAGCATCGTGTTACATCTCTTAACCCTAATCTCCGAAGTGATTGGCAGCTGAGATTAAATCTCATCTCACTGGGGATCAATGTTTGAGATTCGTCTAAATCACTAATGTAATGAAATTACATTTTGTTAAACTTTTCGAATGCAATAATTAAAATGACTCTTCACTTCAATAGTTGACTTTAATAGAGTGAATTACAAAGGTAAGAATGGTCCTTTGTGGATGACTACCACATGTTTGACGGTAGACTTGTGCGGAAGTTACTGTCCGATGTTACAAACATCAATAGGACACTAGATCTGTGCGGAAGTTCTTGTTTGATGTTACATACATCAATAGGAAGAGGGTGCATGAGTGTTAAAGGTCATTCCTTGTAGAATGGGTGTATTGTGCAGGAGAGATTCCTTGCACTCCTCTTAAAAATTCCTTACACTATTGAGTTTGGCATCTTACTTTTAGTCAATGTAAGGTTATGACATTCTTGACAGTTGACTGATACCTTTTACACAATGAGGACAACTTTAATACAGATCCCTTACTCAGTTATGGTACAGTTTTGACAGATTCTTTTCATGCAAAAATATGTAAGAGTTATAATTAGCAGTGAAGATCTGTAATCACTTTTCCCTCTTGTGAAGTTTGATTAGATGAGGGAGGGTGCACTAATTAGGGTTATATTTTCGTACATGTGAGAGGTGCAAACATATAGTGAGAGTGTTGAGGTTTGAGAGAAGCCATTGTAGTCCGTCTTTCACAACTCTGTAATCCTTCTATTTTGTTAATGAGAAGATTATGGTTTCTGTTACAGAATCCTGCCTTGTTGTCCATTATATTCATGCTGCAGAATTCTTACATCAGAGTTCCATCTTTCATAGGACCGATCTCATCTATTGATGTTGTGGCAGTGCTTCTAACTCTTCCATTTAACACTTTCGTTTATACATATCTAAAGCATTGTGTGATGTTTCAGTCTCTCTGTTTTAATTGTAGGACAAATTCTGTAAGTGCAGAACTGTGTATCATGTGGATGCAAATTTATAACAGAGGTTAGGGTGAGTATGAGTTAAATATAAAAGGCTACCAACTAATTGTTATACAAAGTGATGTCCACTCTGGGTGAGGTTTAAATGGCAGAAAATTTAAAGAGGCAAAGAAGATCAAATCCATACTTGGGTTGGGAAAGATAAATTCCTTTATGGGTTTACAAAACTTAGAAGACAGAAAATAATGCAAGTGTCCTAAGTCTGTCCTGTCAAATTTCTTCTTGAGGCTAAATTTCACATGAGTTATAAATTTGGTGTCACTATTTATGAGTATAAGGTAATCAGCATAAAGTAAACATATAATAATATGGTCTCTGACTCATCTGGTATAGATATTATTATTATGGTCTAAGTGGCATCTAGAAGAGCTGGAGTCTAGAAGGAATCAGTCCATTTTTTCATCCAAAGCTTGAGGAGCTTGCTTGAGGCCATAGAGGGATTTCTTGAGGCAGGGAACAAGACTTGAGTCACTCTAAACAAATCTAAGAGGTTGGTCCTCATGAATTTTTTATTGTAAATCCCGTGCAAGAAAGTGGATTTAGCATTGATTTGATGGACCTCCCTTCAATGTGATGTAGCAAATGAGGGGGATAGAATTCATTAGGAGCCCTTTCTGATGATTCTTCATGCTTTGCTTGGTGTTATACTTTTAAAATCTCAAGTGAGAGTGCAACTACCTATTTAGTTGTCATAATTGGTAGTCTCCAGAAATAAGGACTTACTATCTTTCGATTGGAGCATGCAATTAGCCATTTCGTTGAAGTGTTGTTCTGGGGTTTTCCAAATCATGGATCCATTGGGAGAGGAGGCAGGGCACTTGAATCTTAGTGGGGTGTTGAAATGGCAATGGGGCCTTTTGGTCATCATTGGGAATGATATTTAGTGCACTAAGTCCATTAGATATTCTCTTTGTGAATGAGACCGATGCGAGTCCCCACTGCTTCTCAGCATTCTTGGGTTTCATTAGTTTTCTATTTGCAGATAGGTGATGAAGTGTTGTGGTGGCATTTGAGGTCCAAATGGGATAGCTTGTTTAATTAGAGATTCTCTTCGAGGCTGTGTCACTATGGTAGCTACTGAGAAGTTTGCGAGATTCACTTGGATTCAGATCAATGGTTTAATTCTTCTTTCCAGAGATATTTACTCTATAGTTTGCTACTTGTCCCCAACATTTTCTTATTTTGCCATTTATAGTGATTCTGTTTGGGACCCTTATCTAGACTTGTAAGTTGGCATAATTCAATTCTCATGATGGGTGATATATCCTCGTGGATGATTTCAATGCATGCACCACAGCTTGCCAACTTCCTTTTCATGATCAGTCCTAATGCTAGAAATTGGAAGGGTTCCAAGGTAGCTAGATAATGCACACTGTCACCTCATGGAACCTCTCTGCACTTCACAGTAGTGCTTTCTCACCACAGGGGAGAATCCCTCTGCAATCTCGAAGCAAACTGTGAGGTTAAGGTAGCTGGAATGCTGCTATACTGTATTAATTGCTTGCTGTAAATTGAAATAATAGACCTGTAAAACACTAAAAGAGCAAACATAATCACAGATTTACCGCTGGGGACAAATTTCTACGTTGGGAAATGCGCATGTCTATGGAGAGGACACAGAAATCCTCCTTAGAAAGGACAGGTCTGCATGTGAGAATGTAAAAAACAGAGATTTAAAGGATGGAAATTATAAATGATGAATGCAGTGCATTGAATATTATGGGGTATAGAGTTAGAAAATTGATTAAGAGGGATTAATATCAGATGTTAACTGATTCATGGATTGAAGTAAATTGAAATACATAATCAACTGGTCATGTATGGCCGCCAAATAGATATTACTTTATTTCCAATTTGCAAGTATAAAGTTTGGGGGAATATAAGCTCCATTTACAACACTTCCAATGGGTGTCAAATCTCTTCTGCAGCACATTCTCACACCTAGTTGAGGAATGGATTCACATGAACTAACTGGGAATAATTACCTTTCACTGAAAATTTATGGACCTTCACATTCACTCCAGTGATGATAGGGGTGTGAAAACGAGAAAACAGGAGAAAACAATCACCAATAATAAGATCCAACGAGAACTCAGGAGAAAACAATCACCATTAATAAGATCCAAACCTTTTCGTCACTACCCTTTTTGCCTTTATAGAGCAGGGCTAAATGTTGCAAGGTAACATAGCTTTTCAAAATAGAATAAATCTCCCTAAATGTCAAAGAAGGCTCTTCAAAGAGGGTGCATGACTTCTAGAAGAGGAAGGCGCCACTTTAGTGTACTTTTGTGTTACATATTTTCTATAGTTTGCATGTTATATTGTTTGAAGTAGGGTTTCTACATGTGCCATGGTTAAAATCTCTAAATTTATTTAGAAATCTTGCTCTATGGTATGCAAAATTATTTCCCTTGAATCCTTTAAGAGAACCTTGAGTTGTACACTTCTTAAATTTAAAATATCCATAAAAAAGAAGTTGCTAGGGTTTGTAAGTAGATGCCTTTGCCATCTCATCCTCTTTAACAAATCTATCTTCATTGAATTTAGTGTACTTGTGTACTACATATTTTCTACAGTCTGCATGTTATATTGTTTGAAGTAGGGTTTCTACATGTGCCATGGTTAAAATCGCTAAATCTATCTAGTAATATTGCTCTATGGTATGCAAACATTTTCCCCTTGAATCCTTTAAGAGAACTCCGAGTTGTACATTTCTTAAATTTAAAATATCTCTGAAAAGGACATTGCTAGGGTTTGTAAGTAGATGTCTTTGCCATCTCACTCTCTTCAACAAAGCCATCCTCATTGAATTTGTGCTAGATGACTCCATTGCCCATTTAGATCAAGGCACTAGTCTAGGTGGTGCCTTTGCTTTTGCTAAATTTTTCCTCTTCCCTCATAAATTCTAGATATCTACGGTTAGGGTTAGGGTTTCTATGAAATATTGTTAAAAAACTAATTTTGTTTGACATGTCATTGATCTCTAAGTAGGAATTGCATTAAATAATTGTCTAAAAGTAAAATATAGCATTTATTGCATGCTAAAACCTTATTTCTAGGACATGTTTCAGGCTTACCCATCACCTTGAACTTTGGTTATTGAATATCCTTTAAGTGATCTATGGGGAACCCTCCCTTGTGGTTTTAAACACCACTAATTAGCTAGAGAAACGCTGTTGAGGTGATAGTGGTAGCCGATCTCTTGTTGCTTTGAGGTCTGGATTTGCTTAGTGAGGCTTTGCATTAGTCCTGCTAGATTTTACGGCAACAATACCTATATGGCTAAGGTATTGATGGATTGTCGATGAAAAATGACAAACATTGTAATGTTGAGTCCATTACGTATAATGTTGACAAACATATGATAAAAGATGGCACTTGAATTCATGTAGATGGATTTGGTGTTAATAGGTCCAAGGTTGTGCTTTGTATCTAGAATACATTTTGAAATTTTGTTGGACCCCACTAGACATTTGACGATGCTATGGGGCCTCGTACAACTTATGGAAAGCACTCTGTGCAACATGAGCCATTGATCTTGAACGACTTCCTTCTGCTCTTAAATTGTAGCCACTTCACATGCCTTGGTCATGGTGGGAGGTCACTGTGCTAGATTAGGTAATGAATAGTTAAGCATTGCTCCGCTTTATACCTTATCTCCTTAGTTAACCATGCCCTTCTTTCCTCCTCCCTCCTAGCTAATCCCTCTCCTCTCCCTATCCCACTATTGTTAGGCCAATGACTCGGTGAAATCATTCAGGGCTGTCCTCACCATCTTTCATCTGTCAAAACCTCCTCAACTACTGCCAGTTCATCACAAACTTATGTGATTATGTTGAGATTAGTGGTCATGTATCTGATTTGGTCAGCTTGGTGTTCTTTAGCCACTCTCTCAACAACATCTTCCTGTTGGTGTTATCACTCTAGTATTGCTTCATCAAGGTATCCCATATCTCCCTTGTTGGTATTCTTCTTAGATAGGCGAGGAATCACATGATCCTTCATCGCATCGAAGATAATTCTCGCCCTTTTGATTATAGGCAACTAGTTTTGCAACATTTTTAGGCAGGGTGAGTTAGGTTTCAATAAACTCCCACATGCCATTCTCCATCATAATCAATGAAACCCTCACCTTCCAAGGGATGATATTAGATGCATCCTCCAACCTATCCTCAAACCTCATATGAAACCCTCACCTTCCAAGGGATGATGTTAGATGCACCCTCCAACCTATCCTCAAGCCTCAAATAGGTTGCTTCCATCTCCAAATCAAATGACTTTTCTAAAAAAAGTTGTTATTGGAAATTTAGATTTTCTATTGCTGACACTGCCTTACCATTGTGTTGGCTACACGTCCTATATGCAATTCTGGATTGGTAGCTGGCCTATTGCTCATGATAGCCCTTAGGCATTTCCTCTGTGACTTGTGTATTTTTGGCTATCAACAATGGTTAGCAGTAGTGCCAACCCACCTTTCCCTCGCGACTTGTTGACGAATGAGTAGGTTGTCGACTAGAAGTCCCTTTACTGTGTTGTCCTTGCTCTTGGTGCTGATTTCATACGTCTTTGCTTGTTAGCTTTGTGCATTAGAACCCTCGCGTTTTTTTCTTCGTAGGCCTTGTTGGTCCATGACAAACTCAACATTGTGACCCAAACACCAGATGCTCCTATTGGTTGGTCCATCCACGACCCATGATCCACAAATCCTGTCTATTGTTTGGTTACTTTGCTATGAGGTTGGACCCTTTCCCCCATGATCCACAACCACCCTTTGCTTGAACTTGATGTGTTGGTTGATATCCCTATGACCTGTTGTTTGAACACACGTCTTCGTCGACCTCAATCCCCAAATCACTCTTGCGTGTTGTCTTGCTCGGCTGTGAGGTCCTTTGTGATTGCGGCTTGAGGGATGACTTGACAATGTCCCCGTGTACTTGTGCTCGATCGCCCCTTTGTCAACCCGGCTTCGTGCATCTAAGCTTGCAACGGTGGTTTGGTAAGATTTGACAAGTCTCACGGTTGTTGGCCATGACATAGCTGTTTTGACAACTCCCTCGGCTATCAAGCACCACACAACCACACTTTTTTCTTATACTTTATAGTTTTTTTTGCTTGTTTGCCTTTTTTTTTTTTTTTTAAGACTCGACCACTTTACAACATGAGTGTGCCATCCAACATATGGCCTATGGGCTACGATCTCAACGTTTTCGTGATCAACCCTTACAAAAATAAAAAATTGTGCCTTGTACAATTGGTGGCCAAACTTGGTCCTTGCGTTTCTTGTGCAAACTTGGCACCTGTGCACAATTTTTGATATTGGTTTTAAGAGTTGTGGCTTGGTACCATGTTAATTTCCTTATGAACCCAACAACCTCGCTATTTAATTCCTAATAGATTATAGATCTACGAAATAAAAGCACAACAATGGAAGCAAATAAAACAACTCTTTATGCTCAATCAAATTAGTTCTTCATTAATATAATATCAAAATCTACCTGGGTTCCCTTCCAGGAAAGATGCCCTCTTATAAATTACAAATACAACATATATTGGATTTGATCCAGTGATCAAGCCCTAGATTTTGATCTGATTTGCTTGGTTGACTTGGATCTTCTTTGCTGCACCCTTGCAACTTCCTTGGACTCAACGCACTTGGATAGAGCTCCTCCTTGTTATTTTTTGAGTTAACATGTTATTTACTTAGGCCAATTACTTCATTAATCCATTAGCCCATTATTAATTCCATTGATCCATTAGCAATGACATTAACCATTATCATATGACAATAACTGATGAAAGAACATTAAACTTAAATGTAGAAGACAAGCCAAGACAAGAAGACACCAGATTTGGCGAATGTTAGGGAAAAACCCCAAGATGGGGAAAACCCTTTGATCAATTCTTCTTATTATTATATCAAAATGTTCAGCAAAGAGAGAGTACAAAAGTCAAAATTGACTTGCTAAATTGAAGTCAAAACAACCTTGTCAAATCTGCAGTCAACAACAGTAAAATTTTTCCCTAACCAAAAATTCAACAACATGTTAAAGTAGCAACAAACTATCCTCAATGCAACTCAGTCATACCCAGTCAAACTCAACCTTCAAAGGTGGTCAAAGACAATCCAATATATGTAAAAATTTCTGTTTTCCCACCCCGGTTTTCAGTTTCTCCTTATTTCTCTGATGTAGTTAAATGCCCTTTCCCATAAACATACATTCAACAGGCTGGAAAAAATAAATTTGCTGAAAACACAAATTCTGGAAAATTTACAGAATGTTGGAAATTGCATAAATAAAAATCA